>JAJOOO010019294.1:0-18927 GCA_029582685.1 Solanum piurae | reverse complement strand
TCCCCCTTTGATTATACTTATTGCTTATGGTCATTTTAATTGCTTCCGCGACCAAGGATGTGTAATGATACGTTATGAGGCTTGTTTGGGGTCCCTTCAGGTTCCCCATTCGCCGGTCACGTCTAGGCCCTAGGCTTGGGTCGTGACAACTAGCATAAGAAGTTGGAACTATATCGTTCCCATAATTAAGATAAATTACATATAATCTTGTGCTACAATCGTACCGATGGCATGTCCAATTTCCATCCTAGATTGTGAACAAAAAACTTTATACTTATAAGAACCGATGATTTAATCCTCTGTGTATAAGCTAAAACTCTACACACTAAATCATCTACTATATAAGTAAATAGACACCATAAACGAATATATGATCTATTAAAATTGAACAAATATTTATTCTATAATAAATATTATTTATTAACACATGGTTAATAGTATATATCTCAACAATCTCTCACTTAGACTTTTAACCATCACAATTGTTATAATGTACTATATCTAAATGCATGGTTAATAGTATATACCCTAACAATCTCCCACTTAGATATTTAATCTTGAAAATTATTAGAATACTATGTCTAAACACATTATTAATAGTATATACCCTAACAAGTGTTTCTTCCTGCTGCTGCCCGTCCCTAGGGTAGATCCATTTGATTGCTCCTTCTGTATCGTGGTTTTCGTTCTACCATTCTTCAAGCTCTTGCAGTAAGCTATCAATGTTTCCCTTCCGTTGCTTATGGTATGCAGAAAAATTACATCAAACTTCTCCGAAGGAACTATTGATTCTGTATAAACTGCAGTACTTTGTTTGCCATTTCTTTGTTTTTTATAATCCTTATCATCTATATGAGGATTTTTCCTCCCTCTCCGTCCTGTACGTGAAGTCTCTCCCTCATCCCTTTTGTGCACCTGAGCTGTCACAACTACTTTATCCTCTTTTCTCCTAAGGCAGCAAGCCATTGATAACCACATTGTCCAACAACTTATTATTAGTAGGGAGGAATTGCTTGCTTCTTCCACTGCTTTCCTAAAGTTCCAAATCGGATGGCTATCATTATATATTCTCATACTTTATATAACTATATGTGTATGAAAAAAATCCAAAAATCAAATCAAATTTCCTATATATATGTACTTCTTGGTCATCAAATATAGTCAAAGTACCCAAAGGTAAGTTGACCAAATCCAATAGGGATTCCGCACCCACATCAATGTCGTGTCAATATGGGTGGGACATGACTTTTGAAGAGTCTGCGCAACATGGCTAGGCACACTGGCTGATAAAGCATAAACTTGACAGGTTGAATTGTGCTTACTATTTTTGACATAACGTGAATCCATACACAACTAGAAGTGTAATGGGTTCAGTAGTAAGATTAAAGGTTTAATCATGAAGTTTAAATCTTGAATACCCCTCTTCAACTAGAATGTGAGGGTAAATTGCAAAACCAGTTTCCTTTAGTACATATGTAACTTAATTGTTGAGGTCTAAGTTACTCGGACTTTTCACTTTTGGTGCTGCACTCGTGTTGGCACGACATGGGATGTGGGTGTGGGATTCGTGTCTGATTTGGTCAACCGATTTTGGGTACTTTGACCAAAATCGATGGGGAAAGTCTAGATAGTTTTTATTATTTCGGTAATCAATACTAAAGCTAGGTGAAATTGAAGAACATGAATTACCTTTTGTATAAAAAATTATATGCCACTCTTTTTCCTTTAATCTCCTTCCAGGATTCTCCTCAAGTTTTCCCCATAATATCTCATAATTTAGGTTTAATAACTCTATTTTTAGATATATTAATTATTTTTATGCGAATTCCCGCACCCGTATCCGTACATGGATCCATATCCCCGAATCCTAAAAATTAGATCATAAAGAATCCGCACCCGTATCGGACAACTACACTCGAGTCTGAGCAACTTAGGTTGAGGTTATTTTTGTACACCTAGGTAGGTAGTAATTGTCCTATTATAGAGAATAATTTTACTGTATATCAGAAATATAGTTACAACTATATTAGTTTTGTTTTATTTAACTGATGTGAATTGATACAAGTTACTACTTATAGGAGGATACATCAAATGGTGTCTCCACTGTGCTTCTTGTATCAGGTATGACGACTTTGTTGCACACATCATTTGGATCGAAATTGCCTCTAATACAGGGCCCTTCATTTGTTTGACTCACTCCTGCTCATGCAATAATTAACTCCTAGAGTTCTTGGCATTGATTGAAAATGTATGTTCAAAGCTCCTTCTTGCTATGTTATTAAGTAGTACTTTGCAAGAATCCATGTGTATGTGTGGTTCTGGCAATTTCTCAGGATCTTGTTGAATGGCAGAGTTTCTTTTCTTCTGAGTAAAATGAAGTATGTTGCTTTAGATATTGTATTGTGCTGTAGTACTTACTAAATTCTGCACTTTATTGACGATTAGCATCATATTTTCTATCTGTATATAGTATGATATGAATTGTCATAAAATAACTTGTGTGGCTTCAACTACTCATAAGCAACACAATGTTTGTTTCTACGGATGAAAATTATTTTTAGAAGGAACTGTGTCCCAGTTCGCTGGTAAGAAAAAGTTCCACGTTGTACTGCATCCCTCTCGATATCGTCCGCACCTGTGGTTTATTTTTTGAGAATTCATCCCCTGGGATGCTCTCGACAAAGACTGAGATAAAACTCATAAGCATAAAAAATGTAATTCAGATGGGGAGATAGTAACTTTTACCGTGTTGTCACCTAATTGCTCTCTCCGAACATTTGACTTCAGCTTCCTCTAGTTTGACGTAAAGCAAATAAAACTTGTATTTCGTATTTGCAATATAATCTTCAATGTATTTTTCATTTGATGTCAAAGTAATAAAATAGGCTGATGTAATATGTTTATAGTTCTCTTGATGTCGTTGTTGATGGTTCTCTTGATGTCATTCTTGTAATGAAAATGATGCAGTCGATGATGATTTTTCTTGCGGTGCCTCGATGCTTGATAATATTCCAATTGTAACGAGGTGGATGCTCGATAATATTCCAACTGTAACGAGGTGGATGCTTGATAATATTCCAACTGTAACGAGGTGGATGCTCAATAATATTCCTAATATAACGAGGTGGATGCTCAATAATATTCCAATTGTAACGAGGTGGATGCTCGATAATATTTCAACTGTAACGAGGTGGATGACTCAATAATACTCCAACTGTAACGAGGTGGATGGCTCGATAATATTTTAACTGTAACGAGGTGGATGGCTCGATAATATTCCAACTGTAACGAGGTGGATGCTCGATAATATTCCAACTGTAACGAGGTGGATGACTCGATAA
Source organism: Solanum piurae (assembly GCA_029582685.1). Lineage (NCBI taxonomy): Eukaryota > Viridiplantae > Streptophyta > Magnoliopsida > Solanales > Solanaceae > Solanum > Solanum piurae. Next base: position 15,586 of record JAJOOO010019294.1, on the reverse strand, counting down.
TATTCCAATTGTAACAAGGTGGATGACTCGATAATATTCCAACTGTAACGAAGTGGATGCTCAATAATATTCCAACTGTAACGAGGTGGATGCTCGATAATATTCCAACTGTAACGAGGTGGATGCTCAATAATATTCCAACTGTAACGAGGTGGATGCTCGATAATATTTCAAATGTAACGAGGTGGATGGCTCGATAATATTCCAACTGTAACGAGGTGGATTGCTCGATAATATTCCAATTGTAATGAGGTGGATGACTCGATAATATTTCAACTGTAACGAAGTGGATGGCTCGATAATATTCCAACTGTAACGAGGTGGATGGCTCGATAATTATCCAACTATAACGAGGTGGATGGTTCAATAATATTCCATTATTTTTCAAAATAGGAACTTAAAATGGGCAAACAAATATACGAATCACTTATGGGGTGGATCGCCCAACAAAACTATATACCAAAGTCTTTGATCAATCGATCAAAACACATAATCCACTTATGGGGTGGATACCCAACAAATTTTGAAATCTTAACCCTAACATTGTTAAGAAACACGTATGCCTAAATTGCTATGCGACAATCATACTAAAAAAACTATATCGACGTATATGTACGTCGTGACTAAGATTCTCTCTTTAAAAAGATAGAATTATCAAGGTGAATGACTTAATTCTTTCAAATGAAGATTAAAGTCACTCATGCATTCCTTGGCAAACTCAATAAAATTTGAGTTTGTTGCTGACATCTTCAATCATTATCAAAAACTTGTAATAGTTTGATAACTTTGACTATCATGAGAATATTGCGATATCCAATATCTTTCTGATGTGATGGACTTAGTGATATTCCCTTGCAACACTTCTAAGATAGTGTCACTTTGATCATCTTTAGATTTGAAATTGATTTCACATATGATCCTGACTTTACTAATACTATCACCTGCAAAGCTTGACACAAACATTAGTATCGACGATGAAGTAAAGAATATAAGTAAAGATAAAGCATTAGGTTAAGTCATTTGGCTTATCAAGATTAGGCTATGATGAGCCTAATGGTGACTTTGATCGTGACTCATCACTAATGATCCTCTAACATGTTGTTTCTTAAAACTTTGAAAGAATCTATTAGCATTTGTCTTCAATATTCCTACAAAATAAAAAGAAACTGTTTATAAATCACTTGAGAGCTTTGACATTGCCATTTTTTGTGACTTCATTGTTCCTGTATCCAAAGAAAATATCGTAGTTTGAAAGACTGATTTGTGTTGGTCTTTTCTCCATGCTTCTTTATGCAGTTGACTTGCACGCTTGTCTGCTTTCTGAAATGTAATCTTGATGGAATTTTTGAGAACCTTCCTCAAAAATTATGTCCCAGTCTAAAATATAGACGAACTCTTGTAACTTGCTTTGTTAACCCTGAGGTTGCTCATTCTGGAATTTTGAGGTCCCTCCTCAAAATTCTATCCCAGTTTGCCTCAATAGTGATAAGTATAGTCTTTTTTAAAAATGACATTTTGTGGAATTTTTGAGATGATCTCAAAAATTCTGTCCTAGTTGCAAGCTTGATTTTCTTAAAAATTTCATCTTAATTTTTTGAGATCCACTCAAAACTAACCAGTTGCATTTTGATCTTCAGTCATTTCTTGTTGAAGAAGCCTATCTGAATTTTTGAGAGGATCTCAAAAATTCTGTCCCAGTTTCCATTACAAAAGAGATGGAAATCTTACGGGAAATATGACTGAGCCATTGTGGCGCCTACGTATCCCGTTGATGTAGGAATCAAGTCAAACGTAGTTCTCCCTCTCAAAGATTAACAAAAAAAAGGAATTTTTTATAAGAAAATGACCGAGGCCGACATAGACCGCCTTCGTATCTCATTCTTGAGAATTCAGGTCAAACGTAGTTCATTATAAGGAATGTGCAGAAAAATGGAAAGAAGAAGACTAAACGTGAGTTTACAAAGGAAAGAGACAATAACTTCATATGCAGAATTCTTGCCAATGTCGAGCATACTTCACATGACCTTGTTCAAAAGACATCTTGTGCTTACTCTTAAGCATCCAATATGCTATAGTTTGATGAGGCTTAATCAATATTGATTAAATTATTGTTGATCATGTTCTGAATTTTGTTCTTGAGGGTTGAACAAGTCTCTGTGTCGTGTCTGACAGCTCCTGAATGATAAGCACATCTGTGGTCAGCCCTGTAAAATTTTTCCAAAGGATTGGCTGGCCTTCCTTCTATTGGATGGAGAATACCCATCGCTCTCAACCTTTCATAAAGTTGAGTTTGAGATTCCCTTAATGGTGTAAATACTTTAGGAGCCTTCCTAAAGTTTGGACGATGAAATTGATTTTGATTGACATTTTGGTGCTGATATTTCTTTTGTGGAGCATACCACATGTGGGTAGTTGTGACCATAGATACCGCTTCTTCTTTTCCTTTTGACATATTCATATCACTGATTCGAGTAGCTTTGTCATTAGCTCGCAATGTAATAAGGTTTGTGACATTTCCAGTCTTGAAACCATCTTCCAAAGCTTCTCCCACCTTAACGATCTCTACAAATTTTTGTCCCATCATGCACAACATTCTTTTATAGTACTCAGGCTTTTGAGTTCGAATAAACATTTCAGTGATTTCACGTTCAGACATAGAAGGTTTAACTCTTGCAGCTTCTTTTCTCCAACGAAAAGCGTACTCTCGATAGTTTTCCGTATCTGTTTGATCTTCTCCAAATAGTAGCGATCAGGGGTAACTTCTACGTTATATCCAAATCTTTCGGTGAAATCCTTTGCGAGTGCATTCCAACTTGTCCATTGCTTTAATTCTTGCGATGTAAGCCACTCTAGAGCTTCTCCATTTAGACTTCGATTGAAGAGACGCATCAATAATGCTTTATTTTTACCAACTCCCACGAGTTGATCACAATATACTTTCAGCTGTTCTAGAGGATTTCCAGTTCCATTAAAAATGATGAACTTTGGCACTTTGAACCCTTCTGGAAAGTCCAAATCCGGATGAATGCATAAATTTTCGTAGTTCAGCCCCATCTTTTCTGAAGAGTAATCAAGTTTTTTTATCACTTTTGCAATCTTTTCCTTTATGATCTGCTTAGTCTTTTCCTCTTTGGCCCTCCAGTCCTTCTCCTTCTCTTCGTAGTGGTCAAGTTCGGAATATGAAGTATAGTGAAGGTGGGGTTCGGTGCCGCCTGGAATATCAAAAGTTACTTTTGGAGGTAGGGGTTGAGCATTTGGTGGATTTTGAGTCCCTTGAGTAGGGATCTGGTACACGAAAGTGGATGTTTGAGGATTGTTGACATTAAAACTTTGAAATGGAGGGAATATTTTAGAGTTATTTGCATTTTGGTTTTGAAGGGGAGGGAAAACTTGAGGGTTGGAATTTAGGCTTTGAAGAGGAGGTGGTGCTTGGTATAAAACGTTGGTCTGATGAAGATTTGGGATAGTTAAGTTGCTAGTTGAGGGATTTTGAGCAGGGTTGGAAGGTGGGTTGTTCAGTACATGTTCCGAGTTTGAATTCAAAGGAGGAAAATGGAGTGGAAGCCTTCCATCACCTGCATTGTTGATATCGACAGTCGGAATTGGCAAATCTTATTTTTTCTGGAGCTCAAACCTCAACTCAGCAATCTGTTGCATTAACTGTGCAATTAAATCATTTTGTTCAACAGTAAGGGGCTGAACTATAGCAACTTCAGTCATGCCGGTATTCTCACTATTCTGGGTCATCTTTTTTTCCCTTTCAACAAATTTCGATTGGGGAATGAATCTTTGAGAACTTTGAGTGTTCAATCAATTTCTCAACACAAATCAGTTTTGAGTACCTGACAAAGAAAAATAACTCAAAAGACAAAATATGTTAGTTTTTGTAGGTAATAGGTAATACAAGAAATCACACACAGCATAGTAATCACACAAGAGTCGCTTCATTCGAAGATAACTAGCCCACGGATATAGGAGAAATGACTAAATAGACAAGAATTTGTCTATCTGATTTTTAGCTTTGTGAATCAGAAATGTCGACTTGAGTCGAGATAAAGTCAATTCGATATTTCATTGTCGTACTTTTAGTTTTTGATTGAAATGTAACTCTAATTTCTTTGTAAGAGTTTGGAAAATACATAATTTCTCAAAGATGGGGAATCGAACCTTGTAAGGTTGCCTATGTATCTCACAGAGGAGAATTCAGGTCCTACATAGTTCGACTTTTGAATCTCTTTTCGATTTAAGATAGAGGGTTAAACCTTTATTCTGAAATGAGAAAGTAAGATTTAAAAAATGAAGTTCGAATTTTGTTGAGAAACTAAAGACTCGAAGAGTATTTAGACGCACTTTTGATAGTGACTTGATATTTGTGCTTAGGGGTTCTAAAAATAATTTGATGAGGGGTGAGGTAAAATATCTCCAAATAAAGCAACATATTCCACACAAGCAGTTATAACACATAAGCAAATATTGCGCGTTCTAAACAAATATGTGACCCTTTTGTGCCAAGGGTAGGCCTAACGATTCGAAGGATGTACGTCGTTTGAAACAACCCATTGCCCTAAAAAACCCAAATTTATACAAATTTTGTGAATAAACTAAATGGGGATACATAATGGGGAATATGTGATACAAATAATCAGTCTCACGCAGGGGTACAATTCCAAACGATGCTTCCATAAAAGGTCATTCGTCCTTGATTTCTGGTCCTCTCCAGATGTCCAAACTTTTTGATGGAATAGTATCTTGCACAACTCCTTCTTCGACTAGAACAAACTATTAAACTCCTAACCCCCCAACAAACAATGATTTTTCAAACAACGTATACATCCTTCAAATTTAAACATAAGTATGATTATCCGTTTAGGTCGTGGGCCCTTTTAGACTCAAGGTGGTCTTTCTAATGGGCCCAACACGCTTTGGGTGTTGGGTCATCTTAGGCCAATGCACCAAATTTCAGGGATTTGATTTTGCTCTATCCTAGTTTAACTAAGAGTGACTTTCTTTATAGTGGATTGGTGACCCAAGCGGACTACTTGGGCTAGGACAGTTAACGATCGTTGACCATCCAGTAGGCAACTACATTCGTCAGGGTACCCCGAGAACAATTTGGTTAACGAACGACTGCGGCCCACATAATCGTCCTTTAACTGGAAAATTAAAATAAATGTCGTTCGACGGAGTATGTCATGCCATGCATGCAATGACAGTTATAACAATTTAAACATATTAAGCACATATAAATAATTCAACAATTAATAACACCTAGTCAAATAGTCAAATTTTATGGTTAGAACTTAATTAAGTCCCCAGCGGAGTCGCCATTTCTGTTTTACTCGAAAATATAAATACGAGGAAAATGGCTGAATTTTCAAAAAATCGATTAAACTTATGATTTAAGAGAAATCAAATTTCCAAAAGAAACAGAGTCGCCAATTAATTTTTTTAGTAAAAATCAAGAAAAAATACAAGGTTTTCAAAGATTTAAACAGATAAAATCAATTGAAAAAGGGTTCGAGTTCAATGTACATTCCAAGACGGTGTTAGGCCCTCGAAATGTCTGCTAATTCGCGGTTGACCAATGAATTGAATAAAATGACTTCGATTAATTTTGAGAAAATAATAACTAAGTAAAAGACTCATTTTTTATTTATTAACTTATTTATTTATTACTCTTATTTTTAGAATTAATTATTTTTTAAGGGGAAATAAACTAAGGGGATCATTCTAAAGGGAAGTAATTCAAGTTGGCAAGACTAATATTAAAATAAGAACTAATAATATATATACTTTAATTTGGAAACGAAAAAAAAATCAAATGAAATGACCATCCTCGGGAATTTAATTAAATCAAACCATAAGATAATTAAAGTGTTAGTCAAATACAATAAAATAAATAAGAGAGGGAAATGAAATAATCAAATTTGGGCCTATTACTGCATTGGGCCAAAGCTGCTGATTTTTTTTGGACCCGTTTTTGTATACGCAGGTTGTATATCAGTACGTACAACTTGTATATCATCCCCGTTTCCAGCACCTGTATTTCGAATTTGTATATCAGCCCGCCGTCAATTTTCAGCACCTGTATTTAGAATTTGTGCCTAGTATTTCCGCATTCGACCTATTTATCATTGTATATAAAATGTATAAAGTCCATTTTCTGACTTATCGAGGCTCACAGTCTCCTTTCCAACCCTGTATTACTATCCTCAAATTGTTTGTCACCTTCCCTTGCTTCACACATCAGTCTATTGGGACTCGAATTTAAATACGACTCGAGGAAACGCAATTAGGCCTCCATGGCCCATTTGGAACGAAAATAGGAGAGTAATGGAGTTCAATGAACTCACCCGAAGCCACATGAGAGTGAAGGGAAATAAATTAGCATCCATCCATAAATAATGAAACTTGCAAAGAAAGCTTGATCAATCAACAGAAAGAAATCAAAGAAAACAAACAAAATGATGGCATAACACCCAATATATTAACAACTTATTAACTATGTAATACATATTCATGCTTCCAAATCAAAAGCTGGCTGACTAAAATCTTCTCTTAGGCATAAATGAGTTACCGGAGAACAAAGATTTGACAAATTTCAACACTTGAAAGACATAGAACTCATTAAGGGAAGCAATAACTACTAATCTGATTTGAACTTGAGAGCATATCTTTCCCAACTAATCCAACCTAAATGCAATCTTCATGTCAAGCATATATACCCCTATATCATAAACTAAGAGGACAAATGTACCTTTGAAGAATGCGATCTTGAAACCCAAAGATCCCAACAAGCTTTTGCCATTATAGCATTGAATCAAGTTTCGTAAAAAAAGTATTCATACCCAAGTAAACAAAGAGACAATATTACTTCGAATGATTAACGAGGCAAACTAAGAGAAAAACAAGATAGGTGAACAACTTTACATTCATACTTCATGTCAACTAGCTATGAGATTTTGCCTTTTATTTTATGAAAAAAACAACAATAAACAACAACAACAATAACAAAGAGAATAAATCTTTAAGGCTTGAAGACAAAGAAGGCAAAAGAACAGAGAGTCTACACTACTCGAGCAAGCACACAAAAGGAAAAATGACAAAGCAAACTCAAAACGAGAAGCCAAGAAACCGCAACACTAAAGCAATATGACAAAACTTGGATCAACACTAAAATCGAATCGCTTAAGACAAGATATATAGCACATAAATCTACCCATTTTCATCAACAAACAATAATGACACAACAACACAACAGTGAAGCATCTCATAAATAGAATAAGAGGAAGAGAAAAAAAAACTATGAAGGAAATGTTACCTTCTTTCGGGCAGCGAACGAGACGAGGCGAGCAGGAGACGACTTCACCACCACTGAAATACGACTCCGAAAAACTCGATGAATAGAGTAGAATCAAACAGGAGCAGAAATCTGATTCACAATCCCAATTATCTCAAAACCTATTCCCTAAATATTTGTAAATAATTATGTATAGCTAGTAGCTCACTGTATTTGTTTTTCTAATTCCAGTTGATTTCTCTATTTTCCAACCTTTTTCTTCTCAACTTTTTTTTCCCAATCCCCCCCCCCCCCTTTACAGTAAATAAAGAGCAATCTATGTAAAGGGGAAATAAGGTTCGAAAATGGGGGAAAATGGATGAAAATCCGAATGAGACAAGGCCCATTTCGAATTTCAAATTTGAAATCCTTTCACCATTTCGGGACGACAACCTTTCTTATGAGATTTCAACTCATTCCGGAAAAGGAAATGGGAGAAACGCGTGCTGCTGCTAATGTACAGATCGAGAGGGACGCGAGGAATGAGACAAAATCGCAGCGTACTCTCTATGTTCCTCGCTGCTTCTTTTGTTGTCGTTTGCTGGAAATTGTACGCTATTTTGGGTCTTTGGTTTCTGGGTTTTGCTGAAAAGGAAGAAGAAACGAGGTTGGGGTCGTTTTGGAATTGTATGCGCACTGTAAGTTGTTGTTGATGTATGTATTGGTGGGCCTTTTGGTAGGAATTAGTATTGTTGGTGGGCTGCTGTATGTTATTGTTGGTTGAAGGAATTGGCAAATATTGATGGGTCTTTGTGGGCCAGTTTTGGCATTAAGGAATGGCCCAAAATGGGTTTAAGGTAAGTTAGATTGGAATTAGGAAATAGCTTTACAGATTGCAAATTCGACCAAACTAATTAAGAATTTAGCCAAAATTGGATGAATACTCATGAATTCGGCTAAAAACTAAATAAGACAAATTAATATTAATTAATTAGCGAGCTTCTTAATCTTAACGAAATAAAATAATTAAATTAATTGTAAAATTAATGATTCAAAATTATAACCATAATTTAAACTAAACTAATTTAATAAAATACTTACTAAAATTAAAATCTTTTTGAGACGATTTTTGAAATGTTTATAAAATATTCTAATTCTATACAAAATTATATAAAACATACATATTACTTATAAATCATAAAAATGATAAGATTAATTAAAAGTAACTTGAAAAATATTTTGAGCTTAATAAAAACTAATTATTTCAAATCGTTTGGAATTTAAAAAGCTCGGTGACTAATTAATATCGGGGAGGGTCAAAATTCGGTGTCAACAGCCATTAACTTTTTATCCAAAAAATATTTGTATACGTCTCTAGTACTAAAATAAAAAAATAACATTAATTTTAACAAGTCTTTATTTGTGTAAGATATGATTCATATGTGATCGAGGATATGAAGACAATCACATAATAAGAGAAACATTATTATAGTTTCAATTTTCTTCATATTTCGCTCACATACATTCTAAGTATAATCAAATAAAATATATTTTTATTATTTAACGTCTTTCTAGAAATCGATGCGTAACAACAACTCCTTTAAATAAATAGGAGTAATTGTTTTGTCAACTCGGTCAAATTCAGATTTTTAATTTTGAGTATTATAGATATAAATTTTTAATATTTAAATTTAGATATAATTTATCTTTTCTAGATTAGAAATTATAAACTAAAATAGATCATCTACACTTTACTCCTCTTTTATACTTTTTAAATTTTCTCTTTTTGTCATTAAGAAATAAGAAATGGAAAATAAATAAACAAAAGAATAAGTAAAAAGGAGGAATTTTTGAAACTCAAAAAGAGATATAGTTTTTTACTACTTCTTTTATTATGTAGTTTTTTACTACTACGCTTACATTTAAAACATTTTTTTTAGATCTTGAAAATTTCAAGAGAGAAGATTGGGTGAATTTTGTTGTTCATTTTTAATGTTTAACTATGAAATCATAAATAATTAATCTCATCAATCATTTTCAATGCATTGAAAACATAATTGAAGAATATATTCAATATTTGAGTTAAAGGACAAAAATGTCCAAAAACAAACTAGTTTATAGTGTAAACATGTCCATTTACCATTCTGGCCAAATTATGGCCAAAATTTTCTGGTCAAAAGGATTTATTCTACTAGTATATATTTCTTGCAATAAACTTTGAAAGGTAAAAGCAGTGAGATGGCCGAGCAACACCAATCCCCAAAAGCCCAATATTCACCTCAGCAAACAGACAAGATTGATTGGATCAGTGTGTTGCCAGACTCTCCTTTTCTTCAAATTCTTTCTAAAATCCCTATCATAGATGCCTGCGCAACAGCTATTCTCTCTAAACGTTGGCAAAACCTCTGGACTTGTATCCATAACCTCAATTGTTACCACTCCAACAATCGTTGGTCTGATAATAAGTTTATTTCATTCATGGACAATGCACTACCTCTTCTTACATCCTCTAAAATTAAAATCTTCACTCTACATTTCATATCTAAACTTGCTCTATCAAATTATAGTTCCAAACTTGACAAATGACTTCAAATTGCATTGAAGAAAAAAGTTGAGGATTTTAACCTAAATGTATGGCAATGCTATTATCTCTTCGGCTTTTATTTGGATCATGATTGCTATAGCTTGCCACAGGAACTTTGCAGCAGTACATCAGTTCTAAAACTTAAATTCAAGTATTGCAGAATACCAGAAGATCGTATACTCAATTGGACATCCCTAAAGAGTTTAAATCTATCATTTATGCTTCTCAGTGAGGAACAGATTGAACAAATAACAAAAAATTGTCATCAGCTGGAATCATTTGAAGCTATGTGGCTCTTGTGACTTTCATCGTTAGTATTTAACTTCACCAAAATGTAGGAGACTCGAATTGATTGATCACATACATCCTATACTGGCGCCGGTGATTGTTACTTTGAAATTGTTGCTCCATATGTTCAACATTTAAAGATTTGGGGACCTGTCGTCTTTAATCCATGCTGATCTTACTTACAACTTGTACAACTTCCACGGATCTGGTGAAGTAATTGACAAAAGCATAATGAAAGATCATTTGTCAAGCGTAGCATGTGCTAAAGAGCTAATCATCCCATCCTTGTATATCGAGGTCAGTTTACACTCTAGCCTTTAATGGCTCTTTAGAGGTCAACCTAAATTCTTTAATTATATTTTTTGAAAGTTCTGATTTACTGATGTCAAGTAGTTGATACAACTCTAACTTTGTAACTTATCAAAACAAATAAACTCATGGCCTTGTCAACATTATTTTGAACTTAAAAATGCTTTGGTTGGATATTATTGTTGTGACGAAAAGATGAAAACGAAAATTTAAAATAAAGAACACCAAGTTTAACGTGGAAAAATCCTTCAAAACGAAGATAACCACCACGGGATCGACAAGATTCGAATTGCTTCACTATAACAATAAGAGAGTTACAATTATTCTTCTAATGGCTACACAAAAAGTTCCAAAAGAGAACAAACAATAGTTACACCAACAGAAGATAAAATAGAAAGAACACCACCCAAATGCAGCTTCTGTTCGGGACCTAAAACAGGATCTTGATGACTTCCGAATCCAACCTCCACCGTTCAAATCTACCACCAAGATGTCAGGAACACTCGGTCCAAATTGCAGCCCGATCCCTCGGTTATTTAATCAGAAAACACGATCTGAAGATTGGTGGTCGAAATAAAAGACTGCAGCAAAAGAACCTTTTTTCTTTTCTCTTCTCTCTTGTTGAAAGCTCTCTCAAAAAACCTCTCTTATGTCCTAATGTCTTTCAAAGACAATACTAATGAACAATATGAATTATTCTCTCAAGACCATTCTCTATTTATAGAGTTGTGCTTTTCCTTACAAAGCCAAAACTAACTCGAAATAGGATTACTATTCCAATCCTTTTCCTAATAGAATTGGAATCCAAATAAAGAGAATAATTCTAATCCTTTTTCAAGTAGGATTAGGCCATGGGCCTTTGGATGGAACATGGGCAATAGCCCAACAAACTCCCCCTCCAACCAAGGGGCCAAATGGACTTCAAGTGCAGGAACTCTTGACAGGCTTCATGCTGCCGCACTTCTACAAAACTCTTGCTTGTCTACGATCACCACTTTTGTAAGTATATCTGAAGGATTGTCATCAGTGTGTATCTTCTCAACCTTAAATAATTTCTCCTCCAGGGCCATTCTAATCCAATGATATTTTCTACTAATATACTTGGACTTAGAATGAAAGGTAGAGTGCTTGGTGAGATAATAGCACTTTGATTATCACAAAATAAGACAAACCTTGATTGTTCAAAATCAAGATCTTTGATAAACTTCTTCATCCAAAGCAATTCTTTGGCACCTTCAGTGATGGCAATATATTCAGCTTCTGTGGTAGATAGAGCTATGCATTTCTGAAGTCTTGATTGCCAAGAAATAGCTCCCTCTCCAAAAGTGATTAAATAACCAGAAGTGGATTTTGAGTTATCAAGATTTCCTCTCAAATCAGAGTCTGTGTAGCATACAAGTTCAGACTGGCCACTACCAAAGCACAACTCCATATCTGAAGTACCCTTCAAATATCTTAGTATCCATTTCACTGTAGCCCAATGTTCTTTTCCAGGATTGGAAAGAAATCTGCTAACGGTACCAACAACATGTGCAATATCTGGTCTAGTGCAAATCATAGCATACATTAAACTACCAACCGCAGAAGAGTATGGAATACTTGACATCTCATTCTTCTCTTCATTAGTAGATGGACTTTGGGTCGTACTCAACTTAAAGTGTTTAGCAAGAGGTGTACTAACCACTTTTGTCTCTGTCATGTTGAACCTCTTGAGTACTTTCTCAATATACTCCTTTTGGGATAGTGATAACTCCTTCTTGTGTCTATCTCGATGAATTTGTATGCCTAAGATCTTCTTTGCTGGCCCTAAGTCCTTCATCGCAAACGATTTGCTTAACTCTTTCTTAAGGACTATAATTCTAGATTTATTTTTGCCAATAATCAACATATCATCCACATAAAGTAGTAAGATAATGAAATCATCATCAGAGAACTTTTGAAAGAATACACAATGATCTGAAGAAGTTTTCTTGTATCCCTGATTTTCAATGACAGATTCAAACTTCAAGCACCACTGCATTGGAGCTTGTTTCAAGCCATACAAGCTCTTTCTCAATTTGCTAGCATGGTTTTCTTTTCCTTTAACGATGAAGCCTTTAGGTTGCTCCATGTAGATCTCCTCTTCTAAATCACCATGAGTCTTGACATCCATCTGCTCAACCTCTAAATCTAGACTAGCGGCTAAGGCTAGAACCATACAAATATAGGACATTTTCACAACAGGAGAGAAAAAATCATCAAAGTCAATTCCCTTTCTTTGACCAAAACCTTTGACAACTAACCTAGCCTTGTATCTAGGTGCAGATGTATATTGCTCTTGCTTTAATCTGAAGATCCATTTATTTGTTAAAGCTTTCTTACCTTTCGGTAACTCCACTAGATCATATGTGCCATTCTCGTGAAGTGACTTCATTTCGTCTTCCATGGCTTCTACCCACCTATCTCTATGAGTATCTAGCATGACTTCATCATAACCTTCTGGTTCTCCCATGTCAGTCAAAAGGATAAACTCATTAGGATAATAACGTGTTGAGCTTCGCTTCTCTCTAGTGGATCTTCTACAAGAGGTTTCTGGAGCATCCAAATTTGTCATCTCAGCATTAGTTGGTTTATGATCAACCACAACATCACCAATAGAAACATCTATAGGTTCTACACCTTGATCATTAACTAGATCATTATCTTGGGTTTCTTCATTTGCAAAAGATGTATCAATAATAGGAACTAGATCAACATCAACTAAGCTCTCATCAATCTGAGAATCTGGTTTCTCAACCTTGTCAATATCTTCAATAGTTTGATCTTCAAAGAACACAGCATCACGACTTTTAATGAGCTTTTTATCAATTGGATCATAAAAGCGATATCCAAACTCATCTTGACCATAACCAATGAAGATGCACTGCTTAGTTTTAACATCCAATTTTGACCTCTCATCTTTTGGAACATGCACGCAAGCTTTACACCAAACAATTTCAAGTGATCATATGAAACATATTTAGCAAACCAAACTCTGTTTGGAACATCACCATCCAAAGCAACAACACGAGACAAATTGATAGCATAAGCAACAGTGTTAAGTTCTTCAACCCAAAATGAATTTGGAAGTTTAGCCTCTGAAAGCATGCATCTAACTCTCTCAACTAATGTTTTATTCATCCTTTCTGCCAAGCCATTTAATTGAGGAGTCTTTGGAGGAGTCTTCTGATGACGAATTCCTTGCGATTTGCAGTAGTTATCGAAGGGACCAATATACTCACCACCATTATCAGTGCGAATACATTTTAATTTCTTTCCTGTTTGTCTCTCAAATAAGTCTTGAAACTCCTTAAACACATCAAGTACTAGATCTTTGGATTTTAAAGGATATACCCAAATCTTGCGAGAATGATCATCAATGAAAGTTGCAAAGTAAAGCGCACCACTTTTTGACTTCACTTTAAAAGGACCACACAAATCAGAGTGTACTAGCTCCAGTAGCTCAGACTTTCTTGAAGGAGAATGACTGTGAAAAGAAACTCTTTTATGTTTCCCAGCTAAGTAATGAATACCTCTTTTTGCCTTTCCTTGTTTCACACCATCAAGCAAATTCTTCTTAGCCAAACAAGTGATCCCCCTCTCGCTCATATGACTAAGCCTCTTGTGCCACAATTCTGATAAAGTCTCGTTTTCCACCAAATTTATAGAGTCTCCAAGAATCGATCCTTGTGTCACGTATAAATTTGAATGCTTTCTTCCTTGAGCTACAATCAATGAGCCTTTGGTGAGCTTCCATTAGCCATTGAACAAGTCATTATGATAGCCATCATCATCTAGTTGTCCTACAGAGATCAAATTCAAGGGAATGTCTGGAGCATGTTTGACATTCTGAAGGACTAACGTTGAACCAGTATTGCTTTTCAAACAAACAGTGCTAACACCAAACACCTTAACCTCACCAGCATTACCCATCTTTAACACCTCTGAGTTAACAGAAGTATAAGATGAAAAGTAGTCTTTTCTCGGTGTGACGTGTGATGTAGCTCCAGAATCTACTATCCAACTTATATCTTGAGATACAAAATTTATGGCGTCTTTATCACAAGCAAAAAGAAGGTCATCTCGAACAATAGCAACACCATTGTTTCCATTATTTTCTTTTTTCTTCCCTTCTTTAAGATCTTGCTTCAATTGTTTGCAAAATCTTCTAATATGTCCTTTCTTTCAACAATGATGGCATATAATATTTGGATTCCTAAATCTTGACTTGCTTCTACTTTTACCTCTACTCTTCGGATCTCTTGTCTTATCTCTCCCTCGATCTTTTGTGTACAAAACATCTGAATGAGAAGATGTGCCTTGAGATTTTCTTCTAACTTTTTCATTCAACACACCACTTTTTGCATATTCCATAGTCACCTTACCACCAGGAGCAGAATTTGTTAAAGAGACACGAAGAGTTTCCCAAGAATCCGATAGAGTACTAAAAAGCCAAAGTCCTTGTACTTCATCATCAAAATTAACACCCATTCCTGATAGCTGATCAAGAACACCTTGAAAATCATTTATGTGATCAAGAATAAGACTGCCCTCCTTGTATTTAAAGGTCATCAATTTCTTTGGCAAGAACAACTTGTTATTGCCAGTTTTTGAAGCGTAAAGCGTCTCCAACTTTTCCCACAATGTTCTAGCATGTGTCTCATTCACAATATGGTTGTGAACATTATCTTCAACTCATTGTCTTATATATCCACATACTTGTTGGTGCTCAAAATCCCAATTTTCATCGGTCACAGTCTCAGGTTTATGAGCAGCAAAGACGGGAAGATGTATCTTCTTCACGAACAATAGATCTTTTATCTTTCTTTTCCATATGTTGTAGTTTCTTCCGTTTAGACATACCATCTTGCTCATATTCCCCTCCATATAGAGGACCTCACTCTGATACCACTTGTTGTGACGAATAGATTAAAACAAAAATCTAAAATAAAGAACACCAAGTTTAACGTGGAAAAATCCTTCAAATCGAAGATAACCACCACGGGATCGACAAGATCCGAATTGCTTCACTATAACAATAAGAGAGTTACAATTATTCTTTTTTTTATGAAGTAAATGTTCCATTGAAGGCATCAAGAAGATGCAAA
>JAJOOO010019293.1:0-17919 GCA_029582685.1 Solanum piurae | reverse complement strand
AAAATCAAACAGTTTTTTTCTAAAAAAATTGTGATTCATATTATCATGAATTCAAAAATAATAATATTAAAGTTATAATTGCAACAGAGAAAAAGTGATAACTATATTAGGCACATCAAATAATTTTACCTTGTAAAATCGAACTGCACAAAAATATTTAACAATCTCCATTATAGATCTCTCCTACAAAATTATATCAAAGAAGTCAAAAAATTAAACAACAAAAGAGACAAAAAAATTAACCAACAAAAGAGATAAAAGATGAAGAATAAGGAAAAATGTAAAAAAATAATCATCACATATGTTTCAAAATAGGTTTTTATAAGTGTAATTTAAGATGTCATAAATTTGTATATTAAATTATTTGAGAGTTATGAAAATCAAAGGTTAGGAGTTATGAACATTATTATTATTTATTAAGAGTAAAATTTATGTAATTGAAGAGGTATGAAAATAAAATAATGGAAAGAAATAAGAGAAAAATGCCAAAAAAAACCACAAAAAGATAAATAAGAATAAAGTCATTAGAGAGCGCCACGTCACCGTTTTGATATCCAGCTTTATTATAATATATAGATTTATGGTATTGATAATTATTGTTTACTTTTTGCCTTTTCAACCATAATTATACTGTTTATATTTTTGTTTTGTCCATATTTAAATTTTTGATTTTTTTTTATATTTTAGTATTTGATTTATTTCCTATTTTTGGGGGTTATGTGCTAAATTTATGAAATTGATAGTTATTGTTTACTTTTGACTTTTCAACCATAATTAATTTATTAATTTTAGTCTTTTCTCTTAATTATCTATTTTAATTATTTATTTATTTTAGTTTTTCCATTTTTGGGGATTCTGTGCCTATTTTTGGGGAATGATAATCAAGTATTAAATTTAATTATTTTATCTCACCAATTAATGGTTATACTGAACTTTTCATATATTTTTTTTTTACATAGCATATTAAATTAATTTTTGATTCACCAATGTTTTATCTCATAAATCCATCACTTTTCAATAGGTTTGTTATCTTTTGCCTTTAGTTCTTCATTCAATATAATATGAATGCACCAACCTTACAACGATAATTATACCAATATCATGTAATAGATAATAACTTGTGAATTCTACACCAATATTATAGAAATCACACTTGTTTTCAATTATTAAAATTTACAATTAGTTCATAACAATTACGTATATAAATTTGTGCATAAAAAGACAACTTAAGTTCAAAAATTCGCAATCAAAAATGCTATATCATTCAATAAACCAATAAATATGATTCAATCTACCAACATAAAATTAAAAGTTTCAACTACATAATGTTTTAAGTAAAAATAAAATAAAAACAACACACTATTGTTAAGCCTGATCCACAAATTTGGGGCAAGTCTTCCTGTTATGCTCGGGTGTACCACATTTACTACAAATTACCTTACTTCTCTTGCATTTTCCTTCCTTGAATCCCTTCTTACGATCATTATTTGGTGGTCTGCCTGATTGCTTTCTTGCAATTGGTGATAACATTACCTCTTCCAAAACATGCGATGAAATATCCCAAGTGCTTTCGCAAGGCAAACATGCTGGTATACAAAAAGGCAAACATGTTGGTATACAAAATGGTAATCATGCTGGTATACAAAATGGTTGATGACTAAATTAGCTTACTACACCATCATTTACCAAAAAACAATAGATGTACCAAAATATTAGCTTGAAAGTTTGTGTTTATATAATGTCTAAAGATACCAATTACACCAGATCACACACCAAAATAAATTCTCGAATTATGGTGTTTATATAAGACTTAAAAGATACTAATTACATCAGATCACATGCAAAAAAAATTCTACAATTATGGTGTTTATATATGGACTAAAAGATATTCAAGTTCATTGATCAATTACACTTAATGTTATACCAAAAAAATTCACTGAATCTAACGTTAAATAAATGTATTTAAATATACCATCATTAACGTCAAATTATTTACCCAATATTAATCATCCAAGCTTATTTTTCTATGCGACCTAATAGATAACACTCACACCAAAAAAAAACTATGACTTATGGTGTTTATAAAAACATAATACACAATAACGATTACACCAAATCATCACACCATGTACACTATCTTCTTCTTTTTTCTTTTCTTTTTTTTATCAAAGACCCCAGGGCTATTTTATTAAAACAAAGGAATTCATGTACACTATCAATTACACCTAATAATCTACCAAAAAAATAATAAAATTTATTTTATACTAAGCCACAAAAATCATCGTTTCACCAAACCATTTACCAAAGTAGAATAACACAATATGAATTTTATACTAAACAACAAAACCATACAAATTAAAGCAACGAATAAATATCAAAAAATAATACACCACTCAATATACTCAAATTCAATCTATAAAAGTGATTTATAAACGACCTTAACTCAGATTATAACAAAAAAAAATATACCCAACATAATAGATTATAAGATAACGATCATGAAAAAAAAATCCAAATAATTAAAATAATCACGTAAAAACACTAATTCAATCGTGATTTATCACAAATACCTGATGTGTCCCATCGTCTATTGTGTTGAATTAGAATTGAAAAATTGTTGGTATGCTTGAACTGTCGATGAAGGGAGTAGAAGGAGACTTTTATTTTTGTTAAAAAACCTTTTTTTATGGGAGAGAATATATAGCAAATCTGAGTAATTCATGGAAGGTATAAGAATTGGAGAAAATCAGGGAATATTACTAATTCTACGCTACCTTTTTTTTTTAATACTAATTCTAGTTTTGAAAAAAAACTATTGCTATATAGGTGGAAAAAAAACTATTGCTATATAGTAGTAATTAAGGTACTTAAATTGTATACTTAAGTTTTTTTCCCTTTCAACCCTCATAATTGAATAAGAACCGCTATTTTTGAAGTTTCAAATTCCACACTTGAAACTCAGAGACATTGTCATGGAGTTTAACCTATTGAATTCGAAACTCCATAAGAATTTTAGCTTTCAAATACGATCTTACATGGAATAATATAATCATCTTTCAGCACAGTCATTGTCATGAAATTTTAATTTCTACATTGAAATCTTTAGTATTATCTAGAATTTCACTTGTAAAAGTTGAAGCATTGATGCAATAGCTATTTTTCATTACAAAAGTTTAAAATGACTATTTATGAAATTTCTCCCTTGAAAAGACATGAGTAAGAACCTTAAAAGACGAGTATTTTGGATCAAATGTAGCAGCATATAAATAATAAGGTTGAATATATCAGGGAATTTCACTTAGACACTAGAACTACAAGTTTGAGGTTGATTTTACGTCTTATTAAGGCTAATATGTGTAAGTGAAGAAGGTGATATATTTTAAGTGGTTAGCTTATCTATACAATGAGCACTTGAAAATATCACACGAAAACTTGGGTTTAGGGATGGCAATGGGGCGGGGCGGATGTGGGGCGGGGTGGGTTAAGGCTAAGTGGGAGGGGCTGGGGCGGGTTGCGAGTATATGTGATTTTATATGGGTTCAAACTTAATTTTAACTTTTTACATGTTATAAGAGTGATAGAGCATTATTATTAAGATAATTTCATTAAAGCTACTAAAATATTCAAGATAATAAATGAAAATGGTTCAATAAAAAATAATACAATTTCTTACATGTTTCCCAATTAACCTCTAAAAAATAAAATTTTAAATCACTATCCTATTAAATTAATACAAGTTAATGAAAAAAAGAATTTATTTTTATGAATGTTATTTTTAGTATCAAACATAACTAGAAAAAGAAAATATTAAAAAAATTATGTGGAGCGGATTCATGCGGGACGGGTCTATGCGGGGGTGGGGGCGGGTTGAACATGAAAAAAATTGTGATGTGGGGCGGGGCGGAACGGATTAAAAATTTTACGGGTTAAGCTCAACCCGCACCACCCCCGCCCTACACCTCCCCATTGCCATCCCTACTTGAGTTAAAAGTACCTGAAAGAACACTTCATTATCTGTTTAAATGCTCAATCTAAAATTGACAGTAAGTCATTAAACACTAAATAAATTTTACTGATAAATTTGATATATTTAAACTAATATAAAAAATCAAGTCAATAATTGTTTTTTTTGTGGTTTGGGGGGTGGGTGGGTGGGTTTATAAAGCTATAGTACAAGTTTTGCCAAATGGGCACATTAATTGGTGAAAGAGATATATCAAATTAAATAAATGGAAACATGAGAGTGTGTGATGTGTCATATGTCTATACTTGAAGGGCCATTTATTACATTTTAGACATTGAAAATGACTCTACACTCTTCTCTATCTGTATATATATATATATGGCCTCTTCTTTCCTTTTGTTCGTATAATTTACTCCTCAAACTTTTCATCGCGATTAATTTAAATTCATATCGAATAAATATAAGTCTATACTGAAAGGGATATCATATTATAACAATAGTAACATATTCAATTTAATTTTATAAATAATGTCCGAGGAGAATGGTGGCACAACTTTATTTCTATCTTAAAAAGTATAGAGTATTTCTAATATATTCTCGACTCAAATAAAAGATATCAAAAATCAAATATATAAAGTAAATACAACAATTTACTAAAAAAATAATAGAAACGAAACTAAAACAACATAATAATAAATAATATAATAATTGATCCTAAGAAGATAACTATATACATTAAAAAATCAATAAATACAAGATATATATGGTAAAATAACCTACTACATGTTGATAACATTTAAAATATCATTGTAAAATTATAGAATATTTTTTTCTACAGTATGTGTGTGGCCATTAATCATGAAACTTGTTAAGATTAAAAAGGTATCATCAAAAAGGGGGGAAAAGTGAAGAAAAGATGCTCTATAGGAATAAAGCACCATCAAAATCTATTATTACTACTTCTCTATATGGTTGCAATTTAATGTTACAAAAAAAAAAATTATCTTATATTCTACATCATCAATCAATGTTATTTTTGGTGCACTAAAATGTAAGGGATTTTGACAATCAAGTCAAATTGACATACAATAGTACTAACAATATAATAAATAAAGAATTTAGCGATAATAATATAATTATTGTTATATTATATTTAATATTATTAATAAATATGAATATTTAAAACCATCACTTTATATAAATGTCACTAAATATTTTAGCGATTTTAAATGCAATGACATTAACTCAATTGCCACTAAATATTTTGCAATAATACTTTAAAAAAAAATTTGCCACCAAATATTTCTTTTATTGTAGATAGATATTCTCCCTATCAAGTTTGACATATAATATAATTGCAAAATAGTATAGTATATTTTTTTGATACATTATTAGAAAAGACAAAAAAAATTAGAACTTCATCATGTTTGCGCCCTTATTATATAAAAGAAGAAATAATTTTTTTTTAAATGTGAATTTTCTCCCCCCCTCGTCCGCTGTGGTACTGCAGTGAGATTGATAGGGAAAGGGCATAGCCTCGCCATTATCTTCTTTATCAACATATTTAATTATAATGTCAAGAAACAAACAAACATATAGAAGCCCCCCTACCCCCCTATACCCCATGCCCTCACCCCACCATAAAAATAAAATAGTATGCTTATAATGTACAAAAAATTTAAAACTATCCGATCATCTAAAAAATAATTATAGTCTACGATTAGTGGAATTAATAACGTGAAATTCAATGGCGAGAAAATTGTTATAGTAAATAAATATACACTCATGTACCGTAAATGTTTAAAAAATTATAATGTCAGATCATTCATGTAATATTTAAAGGTATTAACAGGAAAATGTATTTTAAGTCGGTAGAGCCTAAAATCATACGTGGAGAACTTATAGAGATCTCTTTAATTAAGCGGAAGAGAAATTAGAAGACTATCGTTTCTATCGCTTGACTTTTCACTTTCATTTGGTCTCTTTCTTCAAAGCGCATGGCAAAGAAACAGCCAACTGGCTCATGTACTTCTCTTTCACTAAGCCTTTTTTGGTTATGTGTAAGGTCCTAACTTTTACGGGCATTCTAGGCAGATTGTAATATATAAGTCACTAGTGAAAGATTTAGACATATCATAATTCATCACCATCTTAATTACACACTTTCAATTGATGACTAGATATTATATAAATGTTAGACTTAAGCCTCTATTCAAAAGCTTAAGCACTCCTAAATCATACATGAGCTATTTTAATTTATACAACTCTTTCTAAGAACGGAAAAAACAATCATATTAAAGCAAGTCATAGTCTAGATCATCCTAGTAAAGAGAAAGCCTATGTATAACGAAAGTTTCATCTCACATGTCTTTAAGTACTCATACATTATATATATGTATGTCTACGTAACAAAATTTATAAATAAACCTTCTTAAAATGTGAGATGTGTGCGTAATCTCATATTAAAGAAAAACTTTTGACTCATAAAATAAAACTTTATTTTTCTTTTTTGACTTATTCTCTTTAGCATAATAAAGCCAAAAACAATCTGTCTTGCCCATTCTTCCAACAAAACCCTAACCCTTGTTTGGTAATTGGTGGCCACTATTTGACATTTCTGAAGAAAAAAAAACCCAGTTCTCAATGAACCGGATATAATATATACTCCCTCTGTCCTTAATTACTTATTTACTTTGAATTGGCACACCTATTAAGAAAACAATTAATGACATAGTGAGTTTACCATTTTACCCATATTAATTATAAAATGGATGAAAAGTTCTACATTTTTCAAAGTAATTAGTCATTTAATTGAGGGTATAATAGGTAAAAAAAATTATCCTTTCTTGATTTGTCAAAATGGACAGTAATTAGGGATAACTATAAAAGAAAAAGTGAACAAGTAATTAGGGACAGAGGGAGTATTATATAGTATAAGATTATTAAAAAGGCCTCTGTATAACAGCTAGCAGTATTCTTTGCAGTGACTTTTTGTCATTCACCACTTATTGCCGTGGGCTCTATTGAGCTAGCTTAATTTTTTGGGCTAATTACAGAAATCACATATTTTTAAGGTAAAATTATAATTTATTCCTTAAAAGTTTATAATTATAGAAATCCCTCAAAACGGATACAATAATATAAGCGTTGATACATTAATCTGATGCGCGAGATACATTAATTGTTAAGTAAGATACACTACATTTTATACATGATACACTAATTTGATGTACATTTTATACATGATACACTAATCTGATGCGCGAGATACAATAATATAAGCGCTGATACATTAGCGGGAGATACAATAATATAAGCACTGATACATTAATCTGATGCGCGAAAATGAGGGATTTTGGAAATTTATAAAACTTATAGGGGATAATGATAATAAGTAAACTAAAATGTGGGATTTTTGTAATTTTTCCTAATTTTTTTATGGACAAGAAAATTATAGTATAGTTTGTTTTATTTTTTTTATGGACAAGAAAATTATAAAAAATAATAGTATAGGTTTTTGTATGATTGACTCATTATTCTTTAATTAATGTGACGTTAGAGTAGATAAAGATTTAACGATTCGAGTATTTTCAAAGTCATTTAGTATAAAAATGAATATTCATATGTTTGACTCATGAAAAAAAGAATCAAGTCTATGCGGTGTGTTGAAAACTATTTTGTTTTATAAGATGGTGTTGTTATGTCTTCTACATCGGTGGAGGATGGTTCATTTTGATCTCCTTATATGGAGTACTAGGTAAATTATCCGTGCTTCGCACGGGATTGAACTATTTTATTAAGCTTACATATGATCATTCGATAATATTCATATTTTCGATATATACACTACATTGTCAAGAATATTTTATTTTAAGGCAAAACATTCCTCCGAAATCTTAAAGTGCTATATTTTCATTTTTTTTTGTTATAGAAAAATTATGAGTCATAGAGAGATTTTAAGTATAAGAAAGAAGTCTAAGAAATCTTCATAGAAATAGTTGGTCAGAAGTAATGAAATTTGTTAAATTCCAAAAAGTTATAAAGAACAACATCAGACGTTAAAGAAGAGACCAAAAAGCCTCGAACAACAACACTCCCAAGTAAAGTGGAACATCACGTCCATATAAGAACATAATTAACTAAACTCAAATGGAAGACCTTCAGCTCCTTTCTTATAAACCTCCATCAATCTATTTTTATTATAGTATGACATATCATGTATATGTTAAAAATGACCCTAAAATTGTTAGTATCATAAATGTTTTTCCTCATTGTCTCAGAGTAGTTATTACTATTGCTTATGTTTCATATCACCGGCCCTAACTTATTTTGAATTGAACCATAGTTATTTTTATGGTTATAGTATGCAGTTACAAAGAATTAATGCAATTATCAACCAAGCAGTAGGTGACATCTGAATGGAACTGTTCACAACTGGATATTCTAAACTAAAATTTTGACACATAACATATTAAAATCTCACAGCATAATTTCGTGAGTACTTAAACTCACAAATATCCACAAATATCCACAAATAATAATAAAAACAATCTTACTTTTCTAATAATCAAGAAGAAAAAGACATGTTGCTAAACATATTTTTCAAAAATATAGTCTATCAGGTTGTATCCTTATCTTACAAACTAGCTTTTAAGGTTGAGTAAGATAATAATAGAAACAATTTTCAACACTCTTTCTTTACTTTTATTATTGCGATCTATAACATGTGTTAAAGACATAATTAATTAATTAATTAAAGGTGTGTCACCCTCTCTAATAGTTTATCAACTTAGTCTTAGATGAGATGATGATATATACACTTTAATGTGGTATCAATTCGAATCTCATCACCAATCATCTAAAAGAATAATCACATAATTGGCTCATGAAAAAAAAAGGTAATTCTACAAATAAAGACATATTGATAATAAAATTAAGTAAATAAAAGTATTGCTCCTTTTAATTGCTTAAATTTTCCGATAAGTATAATCACATACTTCATCATTCATCTTCTTTATCCTACTCTTATATAAAACAATAACATATCAAGTGAGGTATAAAGAAAATATTGTGTAGGTAGATCTAATCCTATGACGCCTTAACTTAAGATAAGAAGTCTCACATCAGCAAAAACACATGAGAGATGTTGGGTATATAAGTAAACAAGTCTTACCACCCTAGTGACACATTTTAAAGTCGTGCGGGCCTAGGCCCAAAGCGGACAATATCACTATAGGGCTAGGCTATTACAAATGGTATCATAGTCACTCATGTGTCAACCTTGTCGATGTGGGCCAAAGTTCAACTGAGTTTAGGCAAATCCCGGTAAGGCAAGGCAAATCTTAGTGTTGAGTCTAGGTAAATCTCATTTGGTGGGACAAACTTCAGCGAGGACGTTGAGTCCATAGAGGAGGTGTATGTGACACTCAACTTGAGATACAAAAAAGTCTCACATCCGCAAAACACAGAAAATATGTTGGGTATATAAGTAAGCAAATCTTACCCACTAGTCACACATTTTAACGTCGTGCATGCCTAGGCTCAGAGCAGATAATATAACTAGATACTGAGGCCTTACAAATTAAATCTCTACCTTATGAAGATAAAAAAATAAAATTTCGATAGATCCTGTACTCAAGTAAACATTTCAATTTCTCTTATGTAAGCCCTTTTATCTTATTCTTTTAAAAAAGGAACTACAATTAGGAAGGGATCATGTGCTTTTATATACACTTATTTTAATTATACTTGTATACACATAAAAAACATTTATTTGAGAGCATTATATTAGAGAGAGAATAAAAGCAATTTCTCATTAGAATGACTCATGTCCTCATATATATTTTGAACTCTCTCTCTCTCTATATATATTTGCTTCTTTCTTCATCCTCTTATAGTATTTCACTTTCCTCCATATATAAATAAACATGTCATCAAGCTACATTGATTCTATTAATTCTGAGCAACTTTGCTATATCCCTTGCAATTTTTGCAATATTGTTCTTGTGGTATATTTTCTGTCCTATCTTTCTATTATTACTTATTAATAAATATACATATATACATGTTTTTTCTGTATCATGTGTGTGTGAATCTACTTTTTTTTTCTTTCTACAAGTTGAATAAAGCTGATTTATGATTCAGAGATTGGTTATTTTTGGTGGTATTATATACATAAATAATTAAATCTCTTGATTTTCTCTATGTTTTTTTTTTTCTTTTTTCAGAAGTGTCAAGTCTCCATCTATCTTCATATTTTTTAATTTTTTTTAAAATTCTTTGATGTCTTTTGCAGTCAAAGAATAAAAGTGATAAGTTCTCTGATGATTTATCTAAAATCCAAAACAAGCATGTTAAGTAGTGTCCTTTCAACTCTTTAATTAATTAGATTTAATTTTACTTTATTAATATATCTTTGTGTTGTACCTTTCTCTCTTTACTGAAAAGAATACACTAACAGGCTGCAAAAATTAAAGTAATTTTGATCAGTGTGCTATCAAAAAAAAGAAAACTTTTTCCTTGCTCATAGGGTTTATTCATATGATTAAGTCCTCAAATTTTTGACTAATTTAATTGTAAAATTAACCAATTAAGTTGTGTTTTAGGGTTTCTTCAAAATCTCACTAAGCTTTGAAATGTATTTGACATAGGGTTTCTTTTCTTCTTCTTTTCTCGATTTTTGTTCACATCTTAGATCTATAAATTTATTCATCTCCATAATGTAATGGAGCTAGTCAAATAAGCAAGAACAAGGTAATTTATGTTTTGTCTCATTTTTACTACCTGGTTTATAGTCGAATCTGGAGAATGTGAATTACTCACATTCTTCTTCTTGGTGCAATTGTGGAAAAATATTATCTCATGACCTTTCCCCTTCCACCCTACTTGGCCTCTCCCTAAGCCCTTGAGGCGGATGTAGAGAGTTTTGTGAGTTCAACTAAACACATGATCAACTCGTTATATATGGTTTTTCACTTATTTTTACTACATGGTTTATAGTCGAATCTAGTACTCACATTCTCCTTCTTAGTGCAATTGTGGAAAAAAAATGATCTCAAGATTTGGATGACCTTCCCCCTTCCACCCTGCTAGATTGGTGTCTAGCTCTCCCTAAGCCCTCGAGGCGGATGTAGAAAGTTTTGTGAGTTCAATTGAACACATGATCAACTCGTTATGCCTTTTCTCATCTTCACTACTTGGTTTATAGTTGAATATGAAGAACATGAACTTCTAGCATTTTTTGGTGGATTTGTGGAAAAAAGGTGATCTCAAAATTTAGACCTTAATTAATTCCCCTTACCATTAGGTAGAGGGGTTTTGCGAGTTCAATCAAATTCATTGTTTTTTTTCTAAAAACATGTGACTACATATGCAAAATTGTACTCAATATTACTCATCTCAATCTATAAAGGAGTGAAATGAGCACAAATAAGGTAATTTTTCTTTTTTTTTTCTTTTTCATCCTCACCACCTTATTTATAGTCGAATATAAAGAACATGAACTTCTAGCATTCTTCTTCTTGAAAAAAAAAGATCTCAAGATTTCCATCTCCCACTTACCAAAAGATTTCTACGAGTTCAATTGAACCCATTATTTTCTACTAAATCATGTTATATAAAATCTCATTTATTTTATATGTATTGACTCTAAATCTTGAATTCACACTAGCCCTACCCTCACTTGTGACTATAGATCTTCAAGATTAAGTATGAAAATATGTTTGGAACACATACTCCTAATAATTGCTTCTTTTTTTCTCTTTTTATCTTTTTTAACATTTGGTTTCTTACTCGATATTCATATTAGGGTTTGATTAATTCGAATTTAAATCAAGAAAGTTTCATGCTCTATATCTAGGAAACTCTATATTCAGGATATATCAAATTTGAATGAAAGAGTATTTACCATTCCTCAGCAACAACAATACATAACAGAGGAAACTCTATATCTAGGGATCAAACATGAGGCCTCTGATTAATTGAGAATGAAAAAATATTTACTACTCGTCAGCAACGCGTTTTTGATTATTAATAATATTGCAGGTGAGTGTTCCATGCAGCAACTTGTTTGATATAGTGACAGTTCGATGTGGACATTGCACAAATTTGTGGTCCGTTAATATGGCTGCTGCATTTCACTCCAATTCTTGGCAAAATCATCATCAATATCTTCATCATCAGGTCAATTCCAAAAAAAACAAACTTTTCTTTTTTGCAGCTGAAATTGTGGGCGTTATGTTTTTTTTTATAGCCTTTTCTTTTTTTTTTAAAAACATCTAGGGTTTTCTAGGTGTTACTTCTTTTAAGAAAAAAAAATACAGACATTTATACTCACACTAATATTTTTGGTCAAGTTTTATTACTCAGTCTAGTCTGTTCATTTTTACTTGTCCAGTATTTACTCGGTACACTTCTTAAAATACAATAAGTAATATGACTATAGTTAATCATAGAGATAAATTAGAAATTAAGTGATAAATTATCTTTTAATTTTCTAAATGGACAAATAAAAGTAAACAGATGGAGTATGTGATATTGTTTAACTCAAGTAAACAAACCTTACACAGTTATGTGACTATAACTCATTTCATTATAGGGCAAACGAGCAATTAACATGAGAAATCGATTTCACTAAATTGTTTGGTTATTATAATGAAAATGTTACTTGCTTTTGAATTGTTTGATTTGATTGATATGAAATATTCTGAGGTTTTTTTCATTTTTTGTCCTATAATGTGGAAACACATCCTAAAATTAGCATATTTTTATTTTTGAAAAGGATATTTGTCCTGGAAAAATATCACGAGAATAACTTATTCAGTCACTTCAATGTTGTTTTGTTATCTTCTCGTCTTATCACAAAACATCATTTCAATTCTTTTGGTAAAAACAATATACATAACATTCCGTTCGTTTTGATTTATGTGATTTTATTTGAATTTTAACAATTAAAAATTCTTAATTTTGATCGTGACTTTAAGTTTTTTGAATAAGTTAAAAATAGTATAAGTAATAATAATTAACAATTCAAAATATTTATTAAACGTGAAAAATTTGTTCGATGAATTCTTGAAATCTGAATGATGCCACGTAAAATAACACTTGGGAGTAGTACATATATGCAATTTGTATCCTTTTGGTTTGTTTGTTTTTTTCTGATTATTTCTTCTAATTTTTGTTAGTAATTTTTTAATTTTCAGGTAGGAAACTACACTAATTCTCCTCATGATCAATACAAGATAGATTTTGGTTCATCATCCATCACAAACAATTCTACTCATGAGGAGAGGATTGTAAATCGACGTACGTAATATACCAAAAAATTTAATTTTAACTTTGTATATTATATTGTTTAATTTTTCGACCAAGGAGGTTGGATTGCATGCATAGACATAGCTAGCTCGGCTCGTGGTAACATATTTCAAGACAACAAATTCTATTTTTAAGATTGTGGACGATGTTGCTCAGACTCTTGAAAAATGTCACTAAACGTGTGTTAATTCTGACACGAATTCACAATATTCTTGAAGAGTCCAATTGAGAAACATAATAGTTTTTTTTTTGCTAACCTAATAATGTATAAAAAAGAAAGTAATCATGTTCGATGTATATACGTTAAACTCTAGAGATATTTACTTGTAATTATCTTACAAGCCGTCAAATTGTATACTATGTATATATTTATTGTATCAAACTTTTAAACTCAATTAAATTTAACTAATTTTCTAAAAGGTTTTTTTTGGGTGTATTTTTTTCAGCTCCGGAAAAGAGGCAACGAGGACCTTCTGCATATAATCAGTTCATAAAGTAAGGCAACTCTATCTATGTTACGTTGCTCGGACTCTTAAAAATAATATCACTAATTCAAAAGTAGTCTACTTTTGAAGAATTTGACATGAGTGTGACATTATTTTTTAGAAAGTCCGAGCAGTATATATAGCCCATCCGTTAATTATGTAATTATTAGATATGTGAATTGACTATATTTTAATTAACAACTATATATATTAAAAATAATTTGTGCAGAGAGGAGATTCAGAGGATCAAGGCTAATAATCCAGATATCACTCATAGGGAAGCATTTAGTACTGCTGCTAAAAATGTAAGTTTGAATAGACAAAAAGTTAAAAATAAAATAAAATAATGATAATAATATATATATTCATAAATATATGTTAATTATTTGTTGTTATAACACTTATGGTTTTAAATATCTCATAACATTGGTACGTGTGGTTATTATAAAAACTTTTCATTCACTACTGAAAAAACTTGAATTTCATATGTGAATATCTGTTGAGAATTGATTTGATTGTCGAAAATGTTAATTCTATCAAGATTTTCTATTAGAAATCTTATATTTTTTATGATGTCCTGACAGACTGTTAATTATTAGATATTTGTGTTTTTAGTAGTGACTAAGGTTAAGATGGAAAGTTTAAATTAAATTATTTTCTTGTTAGAAAATTGTTATTCTTTTTATAATGAATTTAAAAGGAAATATTTTAGTTTCCTCTCTTAATTTATGATTATTATTTTTTCTGATTTTTTTATGGTTAGTAATTACTGATTAATTAGCCATGTTTGGTTTAATTAGTGGGCACACTTCCCTCACATTCAGTTTGGGCTCATGTTGGAGACTGACAATCAAGCTAAACTTGGTGCTAGTGAGGTAATAATATTCCTTAAATTATAGTCATAATATATATATATATATATATATATATTAGATCATAAATTTTAAAAGAATAATAATTCTTTCTTAAATATTGTGTTCTTCAGTCAAATAATATCACATAAATTGAGACGTTAGATCCTTAAATTTATTTGTACCTTTTAGATTATGAAGCTTCATTGTTAAAAAAGGCACAATAAATTAAAATAGCATATAATATGAAAAAAATGCTATTATAAATGTAATAAGGAAAAAAACATCCAAAAATGTAAGGGAAATACTACTGAATTTCTGCTTTTAAACTAAAGATGTATATAATGTATCAAAAAAATTCTCCAAATTTACTAAATATTGAGTCGTGGAATTAGTCATTGACTTCCTTGAATCCTACATGAACGTGGAATGCTTATTAGTGCACTGGACTTCCCCCTTTTAAAAAATAAGATACATAAATTAAAAGAGATAATAATATTCTCTATATATTTCCTTTTATTAACTTGTAATAATAATTTTTTGTCTAATTTGTTTTCATTCCAATTATCTGCAGAACAAAGAAAAGCTTATAATGCATAGAGCTGCATTGCCAACAATAAAGACCTTCACCTTCTAAGAGTACTAATTCTCTACATGTTGTATGTTGAATTATTGAAGACAAGTGTGATTTTATTTGTTCTATTTATTAGTACTTATAAATTGTGTAATATAATTTGGAAATTTTCTGAAGTTCCTTTGTATTGTCTACTTCAATTTATTTTATCTTTCCCTAGTTATTAATTAATGAGAGAAAAAACTTTTTAGAGATTTGGATTGCTTTCTTATTCTTTGTTTATCAAGGTAGTAGATGGAGTAGTCTAACTATCAGTTATTCGCTTTATCTATCTGAACTATCATTATTTATATATTAAAGCGCACTTAATTGATTACATGATGGTGTGTGGTGTATGTTCTCTCTGATTGATTGAGTAGTTAAGTAGCTGATGGTGCGTGACGTACACTCTCAAAAAGTGATAGTTATGTTTTGAACATAAATGGACCTAGAGTAAGGAGATAGATTAAGCATCGATGCAACACAAAATCTTAAGATATAATTAGAGTGATCGAGAATATTAGAATCCCTTTAAAAGTTTTGATGTGTGTACCATATTTCAACAAATTTTAAAAAATAATAGAAAATAGACCTATGAATTTTAAAATTATTTCCACTTTTGATTGACCTAAGCAAAACAACTATTGTACTATAAATGTTGTATATTTATAAAGAATTAGAAACAACAGTTTCTGACTTTTTGTGGTATGTGTATCTTCTTTTTTTCATGTAATAATTCCTGAGTACTTTACTTTAATTAGTTTATTGGATTGATATTTGATTGCAAAAGTTGTTTTCTTCTTTTTGCACAAAGTTAAACATATATCTAGTATAAAAAAACCTTTTATGTTATGTCCAAGCATATATTATATGTTATATATGTGTATTTTAACAATCTTTACCCTACCAACACAAAATGAACATTACCTATATGTGGTAAAAACTAAAATTCTATGGACCACCATAAAATAGCAATTTATCTCTCTCTTTTTACCATTTCAGAAACGATGTTAAAATTTTAAAAATTTATAGGCTATAAATTTATGATCGAACTGAATTCATCTATTAAATTAAAAATTGGTACTTAATAATGACACTTTGAAAGGATTAGTAGTTTGACTTTTGGGATAATATCACTTTTGATCAAATCAATTATCGATAAATTATTATTTGATCATTGTAATATATGATTAATCATATTTGTTTTTAATTAATTAAAATATATATGTTTAATCCCTACATATGTTGCAGTTGCACTATAAAGAAATATACCTAGACGGATATTACAAAAATCAAAATTAAAATTTATCGACTTTTGTGGGACCAAAAATATTATTATCCTTAGTTCCTTTCCTTTTCGGTATGACCTTTATATTGTGCAATTAAATATTTCAACTTCGAAAATGAAAGCTCATTTTAAAAAAATGTTGAATTCAACACGCACCACAAATTAATTATTTTTTTTTAGTAGTAATTGTTAACACTTTATTTTCCTTATTTGTTAAGTGTTGTCAACGCTTTGACGTTTGGATGTTAGCCACATTTAGGCCCACTAAAAATAATATAATTGGCAAATAAGTCAAATATCAATTAACAAATTAAGTTGTAAAATTGATAAAATTTGCTAACAATAGTTGATTACTGTAATATAATATTCAATATATTTCTTTATGTAATTAAAATTGGTAAGATTTGCTAACAATAGTCGATGAAAATTGAGTTTTTAAATTTATTTCTTATTCGATGTTTGATATACATATTGAGGTTTAATTAAATTCGAATTCACATTAATAGTCAATTTTTTTTTAATAAAAGTAACTTTATATTCAAAACTCCAATTCAAAGTTTATGAATATTAATATAGAAGCGGATCAAAGTATCTAGAAAGGTCCACAAGGAAAATATTTATGTAAAGTAAGATTAGTCCAAGATTATTATTATAGTTGAATTTGTTTTCTATCAATATATATTAGTACAATTTACACGTGATTTTATTGTAGGATTTGACTTGTACTAAATTACATGTCTTCCATTATTAGATACATTTTTTTTTCCATGTATCTAATTAGTAATTTTTTTCATGTAAAACAATTTGATTTAAAATACTAAGAAATTATTTTGATTGTTAATTATGGTGAGATGATTCGTAATCTCTTCACGTTTAATCAGAATTTTGTTCAAACTCTCAAAAATGTAAAAAAAAAAAGTCTTATTGAGAGTATTGTCCTCATAATTAAACCGTGCAACACACAAATTCGGATTTGGTCATGGTCGATGCGGGTACAGTGGCGGATCCAGGATTTAGAGTCCGTGGGTGCCAAATAAACTTATCGATTAAATTAATTTTATATTTGATTAAATTATTCGTCTTTTCAATATATATCATAAATCAATCAATAAAATATAAATAATAAGATATTACAAATCCACACTCCACACTAAAAGCATGAAGTTAACAAATTTAAAACTTTCAATAATATTACTATTTACTAATATTATAAATATTCATCATTCATTTACAATTGTCCTCGACGAGTTTTCATATTCTGAAAACGATCGATAATGACATCATTACTAACATTTATAAATACATCACGCTCTATGTAACACACTAGACAATCATTTAAATATTGATTACCAATACTATTCCGCACTTCATTTTTTATGTGCTTCATTGACGAAAATGCTCTCTCC
>JAJOOO010019292.1:0-19035 GCA_029582685.1 Solanum piurae | reverse complement strand
ACAAGTTTCCACTAATTTTTCTGACTAACTGCCCCATCATTCTGGTTTTAGGCTACTGCTTCACAAGAATCCTATCATATCAACTAGTGATTCAGCCTCCTTAGCATAGCTTTCTTTACACCAAAAATAAAACAAAAGTATACAGTTCATCTTGATTTTCTCCACAAGATTGTATTTTTCTTTCAAAAGCTCTATAGTTCCTCTCCTTCCAAATGGTTTAACCATATGCAAGCAGGGACAAGTTTCCACTAATTTTTCTGACTAACTGCCCCATCATTCTGGTTTTAGGCTACTGCCTCACAAGAATCCTATCATATCAACTAGTGATTCAGCCTCCTTAGCATAGCTTTCTTTACACCAAAAATAAAACAAAAGTATACAGTTCATCTTGATTTTCTTCACAAAATTGTATTTTTCTTTCAAAGCTCTATAGTTCCTCTCCTTCCAAATGGTCTAACCATATGCAAGCAGGGACAAGTTACCACTAATTTTTCTAACTAACTGCCCCATCATTCTGGTTCCAACATTTCAGTAAATCAGCACTCGTTGCTAGCATTGATCATCTGATTCCTACCATGATCAAGAATAGTTGCCATAATTGTCCAGTCACAAGACAATGAATGAATAGGTGATTATTATTTTCCCTAGCAGCTCCGCACAAAAAGCATCTAAAACACAGTTGGAATCCCCTTCTTTGAAGTTTATCCTGTGTGAGGCAAGCATTTCTAGCTACTAGCCAAGAAAAGCATACCACCTTAAAAGGAGCCTTCATCTTCAAAATGGATCTCCATGGCCACTGATTAGTTGACTGTCTGTGCCTAATCAGAATGCTATAAGCTGAGTTAACAGAATTAGTTCCTTTACCGGTGGGCTTCCATATAAGTGAGTTTTCAATATCTTTGAACCCTTGGAATGATTTCAAGGTTTAGAAAAATTCAACAACTCTTTCCAGCTCCCAATCATGCAGTAGCCTTCTAACAGTAAATTCCATCGCTGTACTCCTTTTGCTGATTCCAGATTAATGTCTGGCATAGTGGCAATGCTAAAGAATTCAGGGAAGACTTCCTTTAGAGGTCCATGCCCAAGTCAATTATCACCCCAAAAAAGAATTTTCCTTCCATTGCCCACTCTTAAGCTAATTTTTCCAGCCATCAAAGACCAAAGGGATCTGATTGCTTTCCAAACTCCTACACCATGGGGGTTCACAACCACCTTTGAACACCAGTGGTCATCTTGACCATACTTGTCATGAATGACATTTCTCCATAAAAATAGAAAGATGTCATTCTTTTTTAACATGCTAAAAAAGAAAGTGTCAAGTAAAATGAAACAAAGAGAATAGATCTCTTCTGTCAGTCTACACCACCATTCTTGATTTTTCTTTTAGTTCTTTTGTTTATGTACTGTTGTGAATTCTATCATTTAAGTCGATCAAAAAGAATGGGCCATTAAATAAGAAGTAGACATGAAAATAATCTACAAGTGGCACAGAGAATGTCCATGAGAATCCCAAAAGATACCTATGATTACCTAGTACAAGTTGGATTTACAAACTACTCTTAAATCAAAACAAGCAACTCAAACATAAACATAACAACTGTTAAGAATATAGACCTTAAGCGTAATTCAATTCAAAAAGTTAAGCTCACGAGGTGAGGAATGCCTTCCCATAAAAACATATAAGTAGACAACAACTCATTCACATAACTAATGCGAGACACTCTAACACTCCCCTCACATGTAGGGATGGATATCTAAAGCGTGGACAACAGAACATGGGGGCCAACATTGAGTAAACCAAAAGAGCAGGGATGACTCTGGCAATAATACAATGTTAAGAAAATGAACTCAAAACCATGTTGTGAGACACCAACAGGTACAGGGGGTGAAGAATCTAGGTATATTCCCAAAATTAATGTGAAAAGATGAAACACAACAACCCAAAGTTGTACAAGGCAAATGTTGATGAAATTGTGAACATTTCCACAATTTTAATGAGTTAGTTAAACTTAAATAGGTAAACCATGGACTCTTGTATTGGTACATACAAAAAAAAAAAAAATTGGAGTAAAAAGAGATAAGAACTGACTGCAACAAGCAGAGACTCCTTAGCTGAAAGCCTTTCCATTTCCTTAGCAAAAGTAGAAGAAGCCCCTTGTACCGT
The DNA here is from genome assembly GCA_029582685.1 of Solanum piurae. Taxonomy (NCBI): domain Eukaryota; kingdom Viridiplantae; phylum Streptophyta; class Magnoliopsida; order Solanales; family Solanaceae; genus Solanum; species Solanum piurae. Next base: position 16,871 of record JAJOOO010019292.1, on the reverse strand, counting down.
CTTCTCAACCATAGCTCTACAGACCCTCAACGTCTTTCTTGCATTTCTTCTTCTCCCTCCCCGGAAAATGGCGATAGGAGTAGAGGGTGATGTATAGCTCGGACGCCGGCAAGAAAATGGTGGTACCAAATTTTGAAGTGAAGTAGCCATTAGAATGTGGTTGTGCTGGAATCTTGTTCTCAACAGTCATACCTCTATTTCTTTTTTACTGCGTTTGTCCAAGGGCATTGTTGGAAAATAAAAAATTGAACATTGGTCCCACTTCTTGCCTTCTTCATATAAATATTCATTTATTAGGAGACCATTCCATTTTTTAGTATCTTCATTTAATTTGTTGTTGTGATATAATAGGCAACAGTTAGGTATTTGAGTTGTTTGTTTTATGGTCATGCTTGTTTAGGCATTACGGGGTTGTTGGATGGTGGGGCGGATCTACGTGGATAGGTGGGGTGTCACGGCACTCAGTGATGTCGGAAAAAATATTGTATATATACATATAATAATTCAATATATATTAACTTTACCATCCAATAACTGAAATGCTGAACAATTCAATTGGCAAAGGAAACAACCTGCCACACAACCAGCACGAGTTCGAACTTCGCTGCCAACACCTATTTTTTTGCTTGCTCATTTTTTACTTTGCTTTTCTTTTCTTTTTTGTCTTTTTCATTAACTAGTTTTTTGTCACGTGCGCTGCACGTGATTACCAATTCCAAAAATATATATTATAGTAAATAGTATTGCTTATTTAAGCGAAAATTTGAATAATAAGCTTAACAAAAAAAAATATTTTTTGATGAAGTAGCTTAACAAAAAATAATATTGCAGATTTTGTGAATGTTCAACGTGGATCGTCATATATATTTCTTTTTCACACAAACCTATGAAGATGGTCAATGAAATTTTTTTTTAGTTAAATGCAATAATGTATATATTTATTTCAATGTGATGAGGTTTATCATGTAATTAGCCTTATCACACTAATATTACCCTATAGACAATATTTGCTTTGTATTTTTCTTGTCATCTAACCAAATGTGTTTTGCATGTGTATTCCACGTTAAATTTTTTAGATGTCATATGAAAATGTGAAGAGAACAACTACATTTTATATATTCACATATTTTCACATTAGTTGTGAGATTATTTTTTTAAACTCGAAACATTTTAAAATAATATATTTTGAAGTTAGAAGATCTTGTTAACTTGATAATACATTTGTGACATATATAATACTTTAATTTAAATAGAAATACCTACCCAAATATAAATATATATTTGCATTAATGAAAATTTTTATCTCATAAAATTAACTATTAAATAAATAATAAAAATTAAAATAATACAAACTTCAACTGTCGTTATTACAAGTCATATGAACTTTTCTTCGTCTAAAACATTGAAATATTAAGAAATAGTAAATAAGTAAAACAAAAGGGCAATGTTTATATAGTAATTACTATTTTGAAGCAAACTTTATGAGAGTCTAAATCACATAAGTAGTATTGATAAATAAAGTCATTCTTTTGTCTTGAGCATCAAAAACAAATTGTGACAATTCTCTAAATTTTGGAAAAGATATTCAGAATCATACATCTATATGAGAAGAGAAATTGTTAACAAAAACAAATGAATTTAGACTACATCATGTTAACTATATATATTGGAACATTACATACTAATGTATATATTAAGCAAAAAAATAATTATTATATCATCAAAATTATTTTTGTCAAGTACTCGAGGTTATGGAATGTACCCTCTTAGGATAGAACAACTTACTTCATCAGAATAGTGGTACATCATATTCCTCTAAACTTCAAACTCACTCAATGACAATAAATCACACAAAAAAAATTAAAATGCAAGAAGAAGAGGAGTAGAAGATTAAAAAAATTGTGGTTGAAAAATGAGAGGAAGCCCCTCTATTTATAGTGAACAAAGGGTAGTATAAACAAATATTTTTTGTGTCTTATCTGAAAAGTCATGACCTTTTCGAGAAGTCACAACCCTTTGGCAAAGTCACAACTTATTGAAAACGTCACAATTCTTTGGAAAAGTCACAACTTATTGAAAAAGTCACAACTTATTGAAAAAGTCACAACTCTTTGAAAAAGTCACAATTCATCGAAAAATCACAATCCTTCGAAAAAAGTCACAACTTATCGAAAAAGTCACAACTCATCGAAAAAGTTACAATCTAAGTTACGGATATTATATTAATTTAACATTCAAGTTAGGAGTTCATGTTTTTAAAGTAACATAGATAGGAGTTCATGTTTTTAAAGTAATATAGATATAGATATAGATAGATAGATGTGTAAAGGGCTTTAAAAAAAATTTCTCCATTCATTCTTATTTATTAACTATTCTTTATTAATTCAAATTGACTCCTTTTCATAATTAATTTTTAGTTTTTTTTTTATTTCTCTTGCACTAATTATTAATCTTTTGACATGAGTGTTACGTGTTTATTCTTTATCAATTAATGAGTACTGAATTATGAACGTCAAATAAATATTATTAAGAATATATTTAAATAGTAGTTTTTAAAAATGATGAATATTATTATTAGAGTTTTTTTTAATTTAAAGGTTCTTTCGATCTTCATCGACGTTCTTGCTAAGTAAGATGACTAGGCTGAAACTATAATTTTTGTTCTTTCCCTACTGTATATCTCCAACAACACATAAAATCAATGGAATATGAATATATTAAGTTAAAACTATTAGATGGTTTATACAAGCTCAAATTTTAATGTAAAAAATCTTTTTTTCCTCAAAGTTTTAGCGAATAAGACATCTAATTCCAAAAAGGAAATAAAAATTGAACTGTTTATTAGTTATCTCTAATCTCAAAATATCTTAAAGAAAATATTACTAACATGCATATTTGATCAATTTGTTTATAAAAATAAAAAAATATTAATAATTCGAATTGTAACCCAAAATTAAAGCAACCGATCATTTTATCTTACTTGAACGATGCGGCACCCACGACATCCAAATCCTAGATCCACCTTTGGTTGGATGTAGTTGGTTACGAGAAATATTAGAGTTAATAACTTTGACGGCCACTCAACTATTAACTTTTTTCATAAAAGTCACTCAACTTTCATTTTCAACTCAAAAGTCACTCAATTATGACTTCTTTGCACAAAATGTCATTCCACATATTTAATTGTTTTTTTCTCTAAAAATTTCTAACATGGAATTTTTATTTTTAACCAAGATTTTAAGAACCAAATATATATCAATTTAAACCATTTAATGACTCACTCCATTTAACCCAACCCGCTAAAAATATAATATTGAAAATTTTATTTTACCATTAATTCCCTAAATCATTCTCTTGTTTCCTTCTTTCTCCTAGAGTTCTTCTTCTCTTTTCTTTTCCTTTTTAATTTCTTAATTTCAATCTCTTCTTCACATATCAATAATATATCAACCTCTCTATTTTTTTATTTTTTGAAGTTTCCATAACCTCTATGTTCTTCCTAAGGATCAAATTATTGTTTTCCCAACTTCAAAAACAATAAAAATTACAATAATCTCTTGGGTTACGATTTCAACGGAAATTTCTAAGACGGCAAAACTTTTTAAATTTCTATATATTATAAGAGAATTCCAAGATGTCCTGCTTTTGCTCTTCTGAAATTGAGAAATTAAAAAAAAAAAAGAACACTTAGGAGAAAGAAGGAGACAAGAGACAGTGATTAGGGGAATTAATGGTAAAATAAAAAGTTCAATATATATTTTTAGCAGGTTGGATTAAATGGGGTGGGTCATTAAATTGTTTAAATGAATATATATTTGGTTCTTAAAATTTTGTTTAAAAATAAAAATTTCGTGTTAGAAAATTTTAGCAAAAAGATAAAAATTAAATAGATTGAGTGACTTTATGTGCAAAGAAGTCATAGTTGAGTGACTTTTGGTGAAAAAAGTTGATAGTTGAGTGATCATCAAAATTATTAACTCAGAAATATTATATATGTATTATAATTGATATAGTAATAATACTCTGTGTCCCAATTTATTTTTCTTTTTAGTCAATTTAAGTAAAAATGACACATTTTTATATTTAGTACTCTCTTTTTCCCAGTTTATATAACTCACTTTCGTTTTTAGTCAATTCCAAAAAGAATGACATATTTCTATATTTACTAACAATTTAACTTTAAAATACTCATTTCATCCTTAATGAAATAAATTATAGCCGCACAAACATCTTTCTCTTATTTTAGACCACAAATTTCAAAAAAAATCTTTTCTTTCTTTAACTTTGTGAATGTAACACCTCGGATCTCAAAATGAAGAAAAATCATAGTTTGCCAAAAAACTGGTGCCAATACCGACAGAACCAGCCACGGATCGTAGGTGGGACCACAGACCATAAGTGGGGTTTCAGTCGTTAAGGCACAAAACTTTATAGTCTCTGATCCCACCCACGATTGACTAGTACGGTCTGTGGTTTGACCTACGGACCGTAGGTGAGGGTCAACATCCAATTAGAGGGAAATTGTTGTTCGGTCAAATTCAAATGGTCATAACCCTTAGCACAAAAGGAATTAGGTGGCCCATGACCTACCAAATGATAGATAATTCAATCCTCTTTCCAACGCCACTGAGTTTGCTAAAATCCCATCTCCAAGTAAAAAGTGATGCTCATTTAGTGAAGCCCTGTCGGGCAGATCATGAACGACGGACCGTCGTTCCCTCCGTGGATGGGCCTCCCCAAAATTAAGTCAGGGTCATTTTGGTCCTTTCCCCTATGCGTTGGGCACTTAAACTACATCGTTTCATTCCTAAACTACGTCGTTTTACTCAAAATAAGTCTAATAACTTAGTCAGACATACTCAGAACCTTTATTCACCATAAATCATCCAAACTTGGAGTAAAATGAAAAGGAAAAGTCGACCAAACCCTTCCAAGAACGCAACAAGTTTTCTTCAGCTCCATCTCCGAAATCGAAAGATTTCTCCGTGAATTTCATCACCAGGTACGTGGGATTTCACTGGTGGATTCCTTTCATCCACTAGGTCCCTAGAATTCAGTCAGATTCTTGATTCTTATATCTTGTTTAGACCTAGGGTTTCTAAAACCTTAGATATTGGTTGTGATTTATCTGTTAGAATATTCCTAGTCAGATTATCATGTTTTCTTGGAATCATTGCTTAGTTCTTTGCATGAAACTCAGAACCCTAGTTGTGTAGATTCTCTTAGTTCATGAATTACACATGCTAGGTCAGTTAAATAGATATACATGCTCCAGTTTTGAATGTCACATTATCAATATATAATTGTTACTTTCTCATATTTGCATGTCAGTATTTTGAGCTATTTAGTATTTCAGTTATAATGTATCATACACATATTCAGTTGGGAGTAGGCTTAGCACCGAGTGGACTAGGGTTTCAGTTTACCGTCATAGTCCCAGAACTACCTTCCCCCGTAAGTTTATAATTCCCCTCTGTTGGGCATCAACTTTAGTGATCACGTCATTCATGCCTTTATACCCTAGGCAAGGTACATTGGGTCCTATCGATGGGCGTATACATAGAACAGTCATGCCTTTATACCCCTGGCAAGGTATATTGGGTCTTCTCTATGGGGCGTATACATCGGACTCCACATTTAGCTCACGTGGTTTTATGTCGGTTAATAGTAGCTCCCACAGTCAGACTTCACTGCATTTGACCAGGTCTTCAGTGATATTTTAGCATTCAGTCTCAGTAGGTCGTGTTCAGGATTAATACTTAGTCATTGCATGTAGCTCAGCCTTAAGTATATTTCAGCATTTACATTCAATTCAGATTATGTTATTGCTCAGTATCCTTTGTTCAGTTATGTATTTTATTCAGCTATACTCTATATTCTGCATGCTCAGTACATTTTAAGTACTGACGCATACTCTGTGCTACATCCTTTCATGATGTAGGTTCAGGTACTCAGAATCTAGACAACGCATAGATCGGTTCCCGATCTCCAGTTCAACAGCTTCAGTAGTGAGTCCTCATACTTCAAGGACAATAGACATGCTTTACACTTTAGTTTTTTTATTCAGTTTTTAGTTTTGCTAGAGTTAGCTGGGGGGATGTCCCAGCAACTTTAGTCAGTTAGAGGCTTTTTCAGACATAGTACTAGATTCAATTTTAGTTTTGAGTTTAATCCCCCAGTTGTTATTAAACTCATAGTCTTTTATATATTCAGATCAGTATTGGGTATTTCCCACTTTTAGTTATCACTGTTTAAGCTTCCGCATAGTATATTTATTCATTAATCTTTTTGTATGCTTATGATATGCCAACTCAGGCTTAGCTTAGGGTCACTAGTGATCCTAGGTCTCGTGTTTACGTCTAGGGGGTAGCATCGGGGTGTCACAAACTTGGTATCAGAGCATTAGGTTCAAGAGTCCTAGGATGTCTGAAAGCCGCACTAAGTAGAGTCCTTTTCATGGGTGTGAAGTTCACCACATCTAATGAGAGGGAGGCTACGAAGTGTTTTAAGAAAAACTTCACTTTCTTGCTATTCTTATCGTGCGTGGGTATGATCTCCTTTCTAATCCATCGTTATGTGTTTCAGATCATGCCTCCTCGTGGAGCTTACCCAAGGAATGCTAATGCAGTCCCTCCAATCCCAGACCATGAGGTTTCAAATGTAGGGTTTCAGAATGCTATCCAACTTTTGGCTCAGAGTATGACTAATAAGAACAATCAGTAGGTTCCAATTCCTACTAATATAAATGGTGGATCAGTGGGAGCCAGAGTTCAAGATTTTGTTAGGATGAATCCGCCTGAGTTTGTAGGGTCGCAAGTTGGTGAGGACCCACATAATTTCATCGATGAGGTTAAGAAAATCTTTGGAATTATGCAAGTAACTGGAAATGATAGGGTAGAGTTGGCATCCTACCAGCTTAAGGATGTAGCTCACATTTGGTTTACCCAGTGGAAAGAAAATCGGGGTACGGATGCAGTTTCGATGACTTGGGAGTGTTTATTGGAGATTTTCTGGATAGGTTCTTTTCGAGGGAGTTAAGAGAGGTTAAGGCTTAGGAGTTTATGAATTTGAGGCAAGTTACTATATCAGTCCAAAAGTAAGAACTTAAGTTCACCCAATTCTCTAGGTATGCTCCACATATGGTTGCCGATCCAAGGGCACAAATGAGTAAGTTTCTATTTGGGGTATCCGACTTAGTGAAGACAGAGTACATGAATGCTATGTTGTTAGGGGACATGAATATCTCTAGGATCATGACTCATTCTCAACAAGTTGAGGGAGATAAGCTTAGGGAAATAACTAAGGTCAACAAGAAAGCTAGAACAGGGAACTATGAGTACTCTCAGCAGAAATCGGATGGTGGAAATCACTCACAGTTTCGACAAGATCAGAATAGTAGGGCACCAGGCTCTAAGTCTCAGGGAAGTGTTCTAGGAAATAGGACCTACCCAACTTGTACAAAGTGTGGTAAGAACCATCCGGGCGAGTGTCTTGCAGGCAAGGAAGGATGCTTTGGATGTGGTTAGTCTGGTCATAGGGTTAATGATTTCCCTTCTGCCAGGCATGGGCAATGAGGTAATGATAGTAGGGTTGTGTCTACAGTCCCAACAACACTAGCAGGTCGCCCAACTCAGCAGGGTGTGTCATCTGGTACATGTCGCGGTCAGCGCCAAGACAGGTTCTATGCTCTCCAGGCTCGCCAGAATCAGGACGATTCTCCTGATGTGGTCACTAGTACGTTACGAGTCTTTCAATGTTTATGCATTATTAGATCCAGGGGATACTCTTACCTTTGTAACTTTCTTTATAGCAGTAATCTTAGGTGTCAGTCCAGAAATTCTTCCAGAACCCTTCTCAGTCTCTACTCCAGTTGGTGACCCAGTTATAGCTAGACGGGTATACAAAAATTGCCCTGTCACAGTCTCTTAAAAAGTCACCTTAGCAGATCTTGTAGAGTTAGAAATGGTAGATTTCGATATCATTCTAGGCATGGATTGGTTACATTCATGTTATACCTTAGTCGATTTTAGAACTAGGATCGTTCGATTTTAGTTTCCAACGAGTCAGTCTTAGAATGGAAGGGTAGTAGCTCAGTGCCTATAGGCCGAATCATCTCTTACCTTAAGGCCAAAAAGGTGATATAGAGGGTGGTGTAGCACATGTTGAGGGAAAATGGAAGGAATTAGCAAAAGATTTTCATCAGTTTGCTCACTTAGGAGTTAGTCTTACAGACACATCAGATGGTGGTGTGATAGTCCAGAATAGATAAGAACCTTCATTGGTAGTGGAGGTTAAAGGAAAACAGGACAGTGATCCTATATTATTTCAGCCGGAAGGTGCAGTTCAACAACAAAAAGTAGAGGTTTTCTCCCAAGGGGGAGATGGTCACTTATGTGTTCCTAAGGTGGATGAGTAGTTCAAGAAGTCATGAAGGGCAAATATCCTCATCTCTTTCCTTCTGATTCCATTTCAGCTTGAGATAATAGTCTCCTCTCCGGTCTTTGAGTTTACTCATGCTTAAATTCAGTCTTAGTACCTTGTTCCTTCGGTTGTTCTTGCATTTTCAGCATATTTGCATATCCTTGGAACTCAGTCCAATTAGATATCAGTTTCTAGTACTTAGTGGTAGAGCTCCTTCCCTCCATACTCAGCTAGTTTAGACTTCATTTAAGAATGAATGTTCCCAAGAGGGAGATAATGTAACACCTCGGATCTCAAAATGAAGAAAAATCCTAGTTTTTAGAAAAACTGGTGCTAGTACCGACAGAACCACCCACGGATCGTAAATGGGACCACAGACCGTAGGTGGGGTTCTGTCGTTAAGGCCCAAATCTTTATAGTCTCTGATCCCACCCACGATTGACCGGACCAGTACGGTCTGTGGTTGGACCTACGGACCATAGGTGAGGGTCAACAACCAGTTAGAGGGAAATTGTTGTTGGGTCAACTTCAAATGGTAATAACCCTTTGCACAAAAGAAATTAGGTGTCCCATGACCTACCAAATGATATATAATTGAATCATCTTTCCAATGCCACCGAGTTTGCTAAAATCCCATCTCCGAGTAAAAAGTTATGCTTGTTTTAGTGAAGCCCTATCAGGTAGATCATGAACGACGAACCCAAATGATCGCTGGTAGGTCAAACGACGGACCGTCGTTCCCTCCGTGGATGGGCCTCCCCAGAATTAAGTCAGGGTCATTTTGGTCCTTTTCCCTATGTGTTGGGCACTTAAACTACGTCGTTTGATGGCTAAACTATGTAGTTTTACTCAGAATAAGTCTAATAACTTAGTCAGACATACCAGAACCTTTATTTACCAAAAATCATCCAAACTTGGAGCAAAATGAAGAGGAAAAGTCGACCAAACCCTTCCAAGAATGCAACAATTTTTCTTCAATTCCAGCCCCGAAATTGAAAGATTTCTCCGTGAAATTCGTCACCAGGTATGTGGGATTTCACTGATGGATTCCTTTTATCTACTAGGTCCCTATAATTCAGTCAGATTCTTGATTCTTATATCTTGCTTAGACCTAGGGTTTCTAAAACCTAGGGTTTCTAAAACCTTAGATATTGGTTTTGATTTAGCTGTTAGAGTATTCCTAATCAGATTATCATGTTTTCATGGAATCATTGCTTAGTTCTTTGCATTAAACTCAGAACCTTAGTTATGTAGATTCTCTTAGTTCATGAATCACACATGCTAGGTCAGTTAAACAGATATACATGCTCTAGTTTCGAATGTCACATTATCAACATATAATTGTTACATTATGAGATTTGCATATCAGTATTTTATGCTATTAAATATTTTAGAATTTCAGTTATAATGTATCATACACATATTCAGTTGGGACTAGGATTAGCACCAAGTGGACTAGGGTTTCAGTTTACCCTCATAGTCCTAGAAATACGTGCCCTCGTAGGTTTATAAGTCCCCTCTATTGGGCATCAACTTTAGTGACCACACCATTCATGCCTTTATACCCCTGACAAGGTATATTGGGTCCTATCGATGGGGCGTATACATCGAACAATCATGCCTTTATACCCCTGGCAAGGTTTATTGGGTCCTCTCGGTGGGGCGTATACATCGAACTCCATATTTAGCTCACATGGTTTTAAGTCGGTTAATAGTAGTTCCCACAGTCAGACTTCACTGCATTTGACCAGGTCTTCAGTGATATTTCAACATTCAGTCTCAGTAGGTCATGTTCAGGATTAGTACTTGGTCATTGCATTTAGCTCAACCTTTAGTATATTTCAGCATTTACATTCAGTTCAGATTATGTTATTGCTCAGTATGCTTTGTTTAGTTATGTATTTTATTCAGCTATACTCTATATCCTGCATGCTCAGTACATTCCAAGTACTGACACATACTCTACGCTACATCCTTTCATGATGTAGGTTCATGTACTCAGCATCCGGATCACGCATAGATCAGTTATCGATCTCCAGTTCAGCAGCGAGGACAATAGACATGCTTTATACTTGTCTTTTTATTCAGTTTTTAGTTTTGCTAGAGTTAGTTGGGGCATGTCTTAGCAACTTTAGTCAGTTAGAGGCTTTTTTAGACATAGTACTAGATGCAGTTTTAGTTTGAGTTTTATCCTCCAGTTGTTATTAAACTTATAGTATTTTATTTATTCAAATCAGTATTGGGTATTCCCCACTTTTAGTTATCACTGTTTAAGCTTCCACATAGTATATTAATTCAGTAATCTTTTAGTATGCTTATGATATACCAGCTCACTGTTAACTTGGGGTCATTCGTGATCCTAGGTCCCGTGTTTACGTCCAGGGGGTAGCCTCGGAGTGTGACAAATTCATTTCAAACTAACTTATATATAATGAGATAGAGGAAGTAATAATTTTAAAAACTTATTGTCACGCCATAACTATAATTTATTTTAGACCACAAGTTTCAAAAATATTTCTTTTTTTCTTAAACTCTGTGTCAAGTCAAACTGAGTCATATCAACTGGAAAGAGGGAGTACCATATTTGGTAGTTGGTTAGGACTATGCATAAACTAATACATTATTTTATTTGCAATTTAGAAATCAGGATAACTAATATATGCATAAGTTATGCGAGAATTTATGTATAATTTTATGCAAGATAGAAGATGGAATATAGAATAATTAATATATGAATAAATAATCCATGAATAACTAAACCCTGCATAATTAATCCATGTATAAAATAATACATCAATTTTTTCATAACTAATTCATGTATTACTAACACTTGCATTACTCTAACCAATTACCAAACAGCCCCTTAAGAGCTTAATTGTCATTTCATATTTTTTCTGAGTTCATAGGCAATAAGCGTGCAACACTTTTGTTTTTTCTCTTTGGTGATGATGTGTGACTATCAATAACAATAATAACATATCTAGTGAAATCCCAAAAATGAGGTGTTTAGAGGGGAGAATATATACAGATCTTACCACAAAATTGTGGAGGTAGAGAGGTTGTTTTACGAAGGCACGGATCAGGGAATGAAAAAGCCTTTGGATGAATGAATTTAGGTATCGAAGTTTGACTGTTTGACACTCTATCTTTCGATGGCGCTATCATTTTGGAGAGATAGCCAGAACTAATGCTCAAGTGCAACGAATTCATGATCAAAGAATGAGACAATGAAGAAAATATAGCAAGTAACAAGTAAACAATGCAAAGTCTACCAAAAGGGAGCAAAACAATAACATAATAATGCAATAATCAAAACATAATCAACAACCTAATAGGATATATTATTGAAAACAATAATAAACAAAGATAAATATAAAAAACAAGAACTATAATAATACTACTGGTTGTCACATCCCAAACTACCCCTATGTCACGCCCTGAGCTACCCCTGAGATGCAGACACGGGACCTAGGATCACAAGTGACCCCAAGCTAACCCTGTTGGCATAACATGATCATACTAAGAATAATAATAACTGATGCGGAAGCTAAATCATGAAAATGAAAGTGATGGGGAATACCCATATACGAAACTGATAGATCAAATATGAGAGTTTTAATACAAAAGAAATATCAAACTCAAATACTAAGATGAATCTAACTATGTCTGAATATAGCCTCTAACTGACTAGAAGTGCTGGGACATGCCCCAACTAAGTCTAGCAAAACTGAAACTAAAACAATGAAAACTGAAAGATAACATGACTATTGTCCTCGAAAAATGAAGACTCACCACTGATGCTGCTGAACTGGAGATTGGGAACCAATCTAAACGTGATCTGGATGCTAAGAACCTGCACCTACATCATGAGAAGATGTAGCGTAGAGTATGCGTCAATACTTGAAAGGTACTGAGCATGCAGGATAGAGTAAAGAAGAAATAAACACATAATTGAACTGGCAATAAAGCAATAGCATAATCTGAACATGATATAGATACTGAATACTGAGCTAACTGAATGCAATGACCAAATTTATAACATGCTGAGACTGAATACTGACTGTACTGACATATGGTCAATGCAATGGAGTCTGACTGGACTGTGCGAGCTACTACTAACCGATAATAAAACCGCATGAGCAAATATGGAGTCCGATGTATACGCCCCATCGAGAGGACCCAATATACCCGGCCAAATGTGTAGAGGCATCCTGGCATGATCACTAAAATGATGCCCACAAAAGGGGCTTACAACCTATGTGGCTCGTAGTTCTGGGACTATATGGGTGACTGACCCTAGTCCAACTCGGTATTATACTACTGCCAATAGATTAAATGATCAACACATTTTGACTGAATTTCTATAATATATTGGATAGCCCAAAACTGACAGGCAAACTCAGAATGCACATTTATATACTGATAATGACACATTCAAGACTAAAGCATGTATATATGAAATACTAAAATATCTGACCTAGCATGTGTAATTCAAGAACTAAATAAACACATAGCTAGTGTTCTGAAATTCATGCAATAAATGAAGTAATACATGATAATCTGATTTGGAACATGTAAATAACCAATTCATGATAATCTGCTAAAGTTCTAGAAACCCTAAGTCTAGTTAATAATAGGGAATCAAGAATCTGACTGAAATCTAGGGACCTAATGGGTGAAAGGAACCCAGTAGTGAAATCCTATATACCTGGCGACGAATTCCACGCAGAAATATTTCGATTTTGGGAATGAAACTGATGGAATCTGGTTGCGTTCTTGAACTAGGGTTTGGTCGCCTCTTTCTTCTCTCTAGCGTTCAAATTTTCTAAATTTGATGAAAGATCTGACTTAGGTAAGTTCTAGTTATGTTTCTAGGCTAAAATTGACCAATACCACGTAGTTTAAGGTTAAAACGATGTAGTTTTAGGGTCCAACGAATTAGGAAAAGACCAAAAGACCCCTGACTTAAGTTGCAGACGGGGCTGATCACGGCCACTTTCATGGACCTTGAAAGGGACCACGGACCTTGAAAGTCCTCATGGTCTTCACTTGGTCCTGTGGTTCTGAAGGCTTGGTCCACGAGCCACTACCACGACCCGTGTGGAGGACCACGGACCGTGAAGTTCCCCGTGGTCCTCACTTGGGTTGAGGTCTGAGGGCATACTGTCTGGCCTTCACGGACCCTACCACGGGTCGTGTGGAGGACCACAGACTGTGAACGTCCCCGTGGTCCTCACTTAGGCTTGAGGGTCTGAGGGCAAGTCTAGTGGGGCTACTGCCTAAGTCTTCACGGATACCCCCACGACCCATCTTCAAGACCACGGACCGTGAAGGTCCCCGTGGTCCTTACTTGGGAGAGGGGTATCTGAGGGCTAGGCTTTAGAGCCTACTGGTTCAACTACTATGGGCGCCACCACGGACCGTGAAGGTGCCTGTGGTTTTATGCCTGGGTCTGGTGACTTCCAAGTCATGACCACGGGTAGGTCAATGGACCATGGACCCAATCATGGTCCATGAACCTTGCCGTGGCTCACTGCTTCAGGTAGAATTTGTGAAATTTTTTTCTAGGTCTGGTTTTTGAGGTGTTACAATATCTCCCCCTTGGGATCATTCGTCCTTGAATGAAGACTAAACTAGCTGAAATGGAGTGAATGAGATACAACCCTACCACCAAACACTGAAGACTGATTTCTGACTGAACTGAGTTCCACGAACATGCAAATATGCTGAAAATGCAAGTATAGTCTGAAGGAACATAATGCAAAACTGATTTTACGAATGAATGACTAAAAAACTGCAGAGGAACTATTACCTCAAGCTAGAGTGGAATCGAAAGGAAAAAGGTGAGGATACTTGGACTTCATGGCTGCTTCTGCTTCCCAAGTAGTTCCCTCTACAGACTGACTCCTCCACAAAACCTTGACTGAAGCGACTTCTTTGTTTCTCAATCTTCTAACCTGACGGTCAAGAATCTCAACTGGTACATCCTCATAAGAAAGACTATCTTTCACAACCACACTCTCTAATGGCACTACAGATGCTGGATCACCCACACACTTCTTCAGTAGTGAGATGTGAAAGACTGGATGAACTGTTGCTAATTCTGCTGGCAACTCTAACTCATAAGCCACTTTACCAATCCTTTTAAGAATCTTGTAAGTGCCTACATATATGGGACTGAGCTTCCCTTTCTTGCCAAATCTCATCACCCCTTTCATAGGTGACACTTTCAAGAAAACCCAATCATCAATTTGGAACTCTAGTTCCCTTCTCCTTACATCTGCATAAAACTTCTGGTGACTCTAGGTTGTCTTAAGTCTATCTCTAATAAGTTGCACTTTCTCCATAGCATAATGGACTGAATATGGCCCTATCAGGGCTGGTTCACCTACTTCAAACCAACAAATAGGAGATCTGCATCTACGCCCATACAATGCCTCATAAGAGGCTATCTGAATGCTGGAATGATAGCTATTATTATAGACAAACTCTATAAGAGGAAGGTGATCATCCCAACTACCCTTGAAATCGATCACACACGCTCTCAATATGTCCTTTATGGTCTGAATGGTACGCTCTACGTGACCATCCGTCTGTGGATGAAATGTTGTGCTAAGATTAACCTGAGTACCAAGACCTTTTTGAAATGACTTCCAGAAATGAGAGGTAAACTGAGGACCTCTATCTGAGATGATACACAAAGGAACCCCATGCAACCTGACTATCTCATTAATTTAAAGCTTGGCATAGCCCTCTGCCGAATCTATAGTCTTGACCGCCAAAAAGTGAGAAGACTTAGTGACTTTTTCAACTATCATCCAAATGGAGTCATGCTGTCTGTGAGTACGAGGTAAACCTGTGATGAAATCCATGCTGATCACATCCCACTTTCAAGTAGGAATGTTGATCTCTTGAGTCATACCCCCTGGTTTATGATGTTCTACCTTCACTTGCTGACAATTGGGGCACTTAGCCACAAAATCTGCTATGTCCCTCTTCATGCCATTCCACCAAAAGACTTCCCGCAGATCACGGTACATCTTAGTGGTGCCTGGATGAATAGAGTACCTAGAATTATGGGTTTCTGCAAGAATATGT
Source organism: Solanum piurae (assembly GCA_029582685.1). Classification (NCBI taxonomy): domain Eukaryota; kingdom Viridiplantae; phylum Streptophyta; class Magnoliopsida; order Solanales; family Solanaceae; genus Solanum; species Solanum piurae. The sequence continues at coordinate 1,352 of JAJOOO010019292.1, read as the reverse complement.
TTTCTCAACTCCCCCACATTAGGAACACATAATCGACCCTGGTAGCGAAGCACACCATTTCCCCCTTAGGAGAAAACCTCAACTCTCTGTTGATGGACTGCACCCTTGAGTTCGAGCAATATCGCATCATTGTCTTTCTTTTCCTTAACCTCCGCCACTAATGAAAATTCTGATCCATTCTGAACTGTCACACCACCATCTGATACACTCATGAGACAAACTCCTAGATGAACAAGTTTGTGACCATCCTTCGCTATCACTTTTCTTTCTTCCTCAACATGGGCTACACTACCCATAGATAGTCTACTAAGGGCATCTGCTACTACATTTACCTTACCCAGATGGTATTGCATACCCATGTCATAATCCTTGAGGAACTCAAGCCATCTTCTCTGGCAAAGATTCAACTCTGTCTAGGTGAACACATATTGAAGGCTCTTATGGTCTGTGAACACATCTACATGAACACCATACAAGTAGTGTCTCCAAATCTTGAGTGCAAACACCACTGCTGCAAGCTCAAGTTCATGAGTCTGATAGTTCTTCTCATGCACCTTAAGCTGTCTGGAAGCATAAGCTATAAACTTACCTCATTGCATTAAAACATAACATAGGATGACTCTGGATGCATCACAATAAATCACATAACTATCTGAACCCTCTGGTAGAGTCAAAACAAGAGCTGTAGTCAACCTAGTTTTCAGTTCTACGAAGCTTTTCTCACAATCATCTGACCACTGAAACTTGACCTTTTTCTGAGTCAACTTAGTCAATAGAGAGGCTATGGATGAAAATCCTTCCACGAACCTTCTGTAATAACCCACTAGACCTAAGAAACTTCAAATATCTGCAGGAGAGGTAGGTCTGGGTCATTGTTTCACTGCCTTTATTTTCTGAGAATCCACTTGGATCCCTTCGCTGGATACTATATGCCCAAGGAAAGCTACTGATTGTAACCAAAACTCACACTTGTTAAATTTGGTGAATAACTGGCGATCCGTGAGAGTTTGTAGAACAACTCTCAAATGACTCGCATGTTCTCCCTCATTCCTAGAGTAAATGAAGATATCATCAATAAAGGCAATAACGAACAAGTCCAAGTACTGCTTGAACACTCTGTTCATCAAGTACATAAAAGTTGTAGGAGCATTGGTTAGTCCAAAAGACATAATTATGAATTCATAATGACCATACCGAGTTCTGAAGGCTGTCTTTGGAATGTCACTATCTCTGACCTTGAGCTGATGATAACCCAATCTGAGGTCTATCTTTGAGAAATGACTAGCACCCTGAAGTTGGTCAAACAAGTCATCAATCCTGGGGATGGGATACTTATTCTTGATTGTGACCTT
>JAJOOO010019291.1:0-17050 GCA_029582685.1 Solanum piurae | reverse complement strand
TTGCAGTATGACTTCCCAAGTCATCAATGATCATAGTATAATATGATTTTGAATTGTTTTCTAAGAAGGAGTTTTCAAGTATGAGTATCTACATGTCACTATTTTGAGCTATTCAGTATTTCATTCATAATGTATTCAGTTATACATGCCTCAGTTTATTAATGCATCATTATCAGATTAATTGTTGCATTCTCAGTTTTGCATGTTCAGTTTTGAGCTATCCAGTATTACAGAAATTCAGTCATAATGTGTTAATTACTTAATCTATTGGGAGAAGAATAATACCGCGTTGGACTAGGGTTCAGCGTACCCATATAGTCCAATAACTACGAGCCACATAGGTGTAAGTCCCCTATGTGGGCAATATCAGTTAGTGATCACCCCAGTCATGCCTCTATTCCTTTGGCCGGGTTTATTGGGTCCTCTCGATGGGGCGTATACATTGGACTCCATATTTAGCTCATGTGGCTTTATTATCAGTTATTAGTAACTCCCACAGTTCAGTCAGAATCTATTGGATTGACAACATTTCAGTACAATCAGTATTCAGTCTCAGCATGTTATTAATTTGGTCACTGCATTCAGTTAGTTCAGTATTCAGTATCTATATCATGTTCAGATTATACTATTGCTTTATTTCTTGTTCGGTAATATGTTTATTGCAGCGTTATTTTATCATGCATGCTCAGTACCTTTCAAGTACTGACGCATACTCTGCGCTACATCTTCTCGTGATGTAGGTTCAGGTTCTCAACATCCAGATCACGCTTAGATCATTTCCTGATCTTCAGTTCAGCAACATCAGTGGTGAGTCCTCATTCTTCGAGGACTAGTGACGTGTTTATCTTTATCGCCATTAGTCATTCATTTCAGTTTTGCTAGATCTAGTTTGGGCATGTCGCAACATTTCTAGTCAGTTTAGAGGCTTATTTCAGACATAGTTAGATTCAACATAGTATTGAGTTAATATCTTCTTTGTGTGAAACTCATCAGTTATCATTTATCTTAGTTATAGTATATGGGTATTTACCATCTTTTCAGATTTATTTATGATTATAGCTTTCACATCAGTTTATTATCTTTAGTATGCTCATGATCATGGCAGCAGGGTTAGCTTGGGATCACTTGTGGTCCTAGGTCCCATATCCGCTTCTCGGGGGTAGTCTCGGGGAATGACAAACTTGGTATCAGAGCACTAGGTTTAAGTGTCCTAGGATATCTGAAAAGCTGCACTAAGTAGAATCCTTTTCATGGGTGTGAAGTGCACCACATCTAATGAGAATGAGGCTATGAAGTGTTTTAGGAAAATTTCACATTCTTGATATTCTTATCGTGCGTAAGGTATGATCTAATTCTATTCTAACTCGATGTTCTACGTTTCATCGATCATGCCTCCCCGTAGAGCTAACGTCAGGAATGCGAATTCCAGGAAGGCTAACACAGCTCCTCCAATCCCACATCAGGAAGTTTCGAATGCTGAATTTTGGAACGTTATCCAGCTCTTGGCTCAGAGTGTGACCAACCAGAACAATCAACATGTTGAAGGAGACAAGCTTAGGGAAATCGGTAAGGTAAACAAGAAAGCTAGAACACGAAACTATGATACTCTCAACAGAAATCGGGTGGTGTAAGTCACTCAAAGTTTTGACAGGATCAGAATAGTAGGGCATAATACTCTAAGTCTTAGGGAAGTGTTTAATGAAATAGGACCTACCCAACTTGTCCAAAGTGTGGTAAGAACCATATAGGCAAGTGTCTTGCAGGCAAAGAAGGATGCTTTGGGTGTGGTCAGTCTGGTCATATGGTGTAGAATTGCCCTTCTGCCAAGAAGGGGCAAGAAGGTAACAATACTAGGGGTTAGTCTACAGCTCCAATAGTACCGGCAGGTCGCCCAACTCAGCAGGGTGTGTAATCTTGTACAGGTGGCAGTCAGTGCCAAGACTGGATTTCTGCTCTCCATGCTCACCAGGACCAGGAAGACTATCCTGTTGTGATCACTAGTACGTTTCGAGTCCTTCTCTAGATGTTTTGTAGTGTTAGATCCAAGGTCTACTCTTACCTTTGTAACTCTCTTTTAGCAGTAATCTTAGGAGTTAATCTAGAAACTCCTTCGGAACCCTTCTCAATCTCTATCCAAGTTGGTGACCTAGTTATAGCTAGACGGGTATACAGAAACTGCCATATATCACTCTCTCAAAAAGTCACCTCAGCAGATCTTGTACGGTTAGAAATGGTGGATTTCGATAAAATTCTAGGCATGGATTGGTTACAGTTCTGTCATGCCTCAGTCGATTGTAAAATTCGAGTTGTTCAGTTCTAATTTCCAAACGAGATAGTCTTAGAATAGAATGGTAGTAGTTCAATGGCTATAGATCGATTTTCTCTTACTTTAAGGCCAGAAAGAGGTGAATCTAGAGGGTGATGTAGAACATATTGAGGAAAAAGGGAAGGAAGTAGAAAAATATGTTCATCGGCTTGCTCTCTTAGGAATTAATCTTACTAACACATCAGATGGTGGTGTGATAGTCCATAATAGATCAGAACCTTCATTGGAAGCGGAGGTTAAGGGAAACAGGGCAATGATCCTATATTATTTTAGTTAGAAGGTGCAGTTCAACAACAGAAAGTAGAGGTTTTCTCCCAAGAGAGATGGTCGCTTATGTGTTCCTTAGGTGGATGAGTAGGTGAAGCAGCCTTGATAGGGGCATATTCAGTTCATGAAGCTATGGAGAATGTGCCACTCATTAGAGATAGATTTAACACAGCCCAGATTCGCCAGAAATCTTATGCAGATGTAAGGAGAAGGGAACTAGAGTTCCAAGTTAATGATTGGGTTTTTCTAAAAGTGTCACCTATGAAAGGGGTGATGAGCTTTAGCAAGAAAGGGAAGCTCAGTCCTAGATATGTAGGCCCTTACAAGATCTTGAAAATGATTGGTAAAGTGGCGTATGAGTTAGAGTTGCCAACTGAACTAGCAACAGTGCATCCAGTTTTTCACATTTCACTATTGAAGAAGTGTGTGGGTGATCCAGCATCTATTGTACCTTTAGAAAGTGTGGTTCTGAAGGATAGTCTCACTTATGAAGAGGTACCAGTTGAAATCCTTGATCGTCAGGTTCTACGATTGAGAAACAAAGAAGTCGCTTCAGTCAAGGTTTTCTGGAGGAGTCAGTCCGTAGAGGGAGCTACTTGGGAAGCAGAAGCAACCATGAAGTCCAAGTATCCTCACCTCTTTCCTTCCGATTCCACTACAACATGAGGTAATAGTTCCTCATCAGTTTTTCAGTCATTCATGCGTAGATTCAGTCTTAGTATCATGTTCCTTCAGTTTGTACTTGCATTTTCAGCATATTTGCATGTTGTTGGTACTAAGTTCAGTCAGAAATCAGTTTCCAATGTTTAGTGGTAGGGTTTGCAGCTCTCTCCCTCCATGTCAGCTAGTTTAGTCTTCATTCGAGGACGTATTATCCCAAGGAGGAGATATTGTACCACCCCAGATTCGAGAAAGGAAAAAAATTCTAGATTTTCAGAAGTTGCACGTGCCACTGACGGAAGCCACCTACGGACCGTCAGTCGATTGACGGTCCGTTAGTCAGCTCCGTCGATGGGCCAACCAACTTTCAGTTTCACACTTCAGATTTCATCCTTCAGTCGCGAACAACGACCGAGCAGCACGGACCGTCATTCGATCCACGGTCCATTGGTATGATCGTTGTTGAAGAAGCAACCAATTAGGGGGAAATTGTTGATTGTGTCAACTTCAAGTGGTCATAGATCTTAGAAAAAAATGAATTATGTGTCCCATGACCTATGATATGATACATAATTGAATACTCTTTCCAACGCCGCTGAGTTTGCTAAAACCGACTTTCGATTAATAAGTTATGCTCGTTTTGGTGAGGCCTGTCGAGGAGGCTTGACTTACGGACCCAATCTACGGACCGTCGATTGAATGACGGCCCGTCAGTCCAATCCGTCGATCACTCCGACATTCAGGGGTCTTTTGGTCTTTTCCTATTTCGTTTAACCGCTATGATACGTCATTTAGACCCTAAATCATGAGGTTTTAGTTAATTTAAGCCTAGAAACATAACTAGAACTTACCTAAGTCTAATCATTAATCAAACTTAGAAAAATTAGAACGCTTAGAGGAGAAAGAGGTCAAGAACCCTAGTTCAAGAACGCAACAAGGTTCCATCATTTTTAGCCCCGAAATTGAAGGTTTTCTCCGTGGAATTTGTCACCAGGTATGTATGATTTCACTAGTGGGTTCCTTTCGCCCATTAAGTCCCTTGTTTTGAGTCAGTTTCTTGATTCCATGATTATGAACAGACCTAGGATTTCTAGAATTTAAACAAATCCTCATGAATTAGTTATTTAAAATGTTCCAAATTAGATTATCATGTTTATACTCAGATTATTGCATGAATTTTAGAACCCTAGCTATGTATTTCTTTAGTGCTTGAATTACACATGCTAGGTTAGATATTTCAGTTATTCAGATATACATGCTCCAGTTTTGAACGCCATATTATCAGTATATTTCATCATAAATCCTATTTTGAGTTATAAATCTTGAGAAGATGTTTTTTTACAATACTTGAGTTTTAAACTGAGTTTTTGAGAAAGTTAAGATGAGTTTTGAGAAAGAGCTTCTAAAACATAATTAGTATAACAATCGAGTAGGTCATCAATGTATGAATAGTATGGTATCTAGATATACCATCAATATTTATGTAGTATGACTTTCCAAGTCATCAATGATCATAGTATAATATGATTTTGAATTATTTTCTAAGAAGGAGTTTTCAAGTATGAGTATCTACATGTCAGTAATTTGAGCTATTCAATATTTCAGTCATAATGTATTCAATTATACATGCCTTAGTTTATGAATGCATCATTATCAGATTAATTGTTGCTTCTCAGTTTTGCATGTTCAGTTTTGAGCTATCCAGTATTACATATATTCATTCATAATGTGTTAATCACTTAATCTATTGGGAGTAGCATAATGCTGAGTTGGATTAGGGTTTAGCGTATCCATATAGTCCCAGAACTACCAGCCACGTAGGTGTAAGTCCCCTATGTGGGAAATATCAGTTAATGATCACGCCAGTCATGCCTCTATACCTTTGACCGGGTATATTGGGTCCTCTCGATGGGGCGTATACGTAGGACTCCACATTTAGCTCATGTGGTTTTATTATCGGTTATTAGTAACTCCCACAGTTCAGTCAAAATCTATTGCATTGACCACATTTCAGTACAGTCAGTATTCAGTCTCAGCATGTTATTAATTTGGTCACTGCATTCAGTTAGTTAAGTATTCAGTATCTATATCATGTTCAGATTATACTTTTGCTTTATTGCTTGTTCAGTTATATGTTTATTTCACCGTTATTCTATCATGCATGCTCGTAACCTTTCAAGTACTGACGCATACTCTGCGCTATATCTTCTCGTGATGTAGGTTCAGGTTCTCAGCATCCAGATCACGCTTAGATCGATTCCTGATCTTCAGTTCAGCAGCATTAGTGGTGAGTCCTCATTCTTCGAGGACTAGTGACATGTTTATCTTTATCGCTATTAGTCTTTAGTTTCAGTATTGCTAGATCTAGTTGGGGCATGTCCCATATTTCTAGTCTGTTTAGAGGCTTATTTCAGACATAGTTAGATTCAACTTAGTATTTAGTTAATATCTTCTTTGTATTAAACTCATCAGTTATCATTTATCTTAGTTATAGTATATGGGTATTTACCATCTTTTCAGATTTATTTATATTATAGCTTCCGCATCAGTTTATTATCTTTAGTATGCTCGTGATCATGCCAGCAGGGTTAGCTTGGGATCACTTGTGGTCCTAGGTCCCGTGTCCGCGTCTCGGGGGTAGTCTCGGGGCGTGACAGTCTCAAACAGTGCTATAAAAAACTTAATCATGAATTCACACAACAAGACTCAACTTACTCAAGCAAGGATCAATTATGCACTCAAAGATTCAAGTTGTGACTCACTATTATCAAATATTATCAAGTTCACAATACTTGCTTTAAATGCAAGTTCAAGTTCAACAAAGGTACTCAAATGCCCTCACAACAAAGTTGATTCCATAATCACATATCATTGTTCAACAATTTATAGTTCCGGAATCACATACAACTCTCACACTCACAAAGATGAACACATGCATGACTTCACCCTTAGGTTTGCCCTTATTTTCCAATCAACATTCACTTCAGCTCACTCAAGATCAAAAAGGTCTTTTCAAGGCTTGTAATGGGGCTGAGTGTAAATGTATGGTCATTTAGGCTCAATGGCTACTTTCCTCATGAAATGTGGTATGAACATCATTTTCCTTCCTTTTCTTCAGCATTTTCACTCTTGCTCAAAATTCACCCCATTATTCACTTCCAATGGAATACTGGACACCCCATTTCTTTTGCAACTTTTACAACTTTAATTCACAACTTTTTCATTCTTTTTTCTTTTGCTTTCTTCTTTTCTTTATCTCTTTTTTTGTATGGAGGGGTTCCATCTTTTTCAAATCCATGGATCAAGGGGGACTTCTTCCCACTTCTTGATTTTCCTTCTCATGATTTCACCACACCCCCAACTTAGGCTTTTGGCCTAAGTTTGGCTATTCAAACAAACCACACTTCATGAGGATTATGGGTGAATGGATAAAGAGAGGTTACAATTGCATCAAGTTTCTTCCAAGAAAAGGACAAGGCTCAAAGGGGTTCAAGAAAAGTTCACACATCTCACAAGGCTGGCCACCATAGAGGTATATTGTCAAATTGCTTCACTCTTCAAAATTGTTGCCTAAAATCATTTCAAGAGCTTGCATCACTTAATCAACCGGACCAACGGGGTAAATTCTAGGTGTCATAACACAAGGTTCACGGTAAGCTCATCACACAAGGCATTGGCACCAATATAAAACAAGGCTCCACACTTTCACTAGTGTGCAATGTTCATCACAAGAGACTCCATTCGATAACCGGCTAGTCACAATGAGATGCAAAAAAATCACATATTGTCTATGCAACTTTATTTGGCCTCATCGTAGCCGCACATTCATTTTTGTTCAATTAAGATCACTATTCAAGTCATCGGTATTGATCATAACCGATACTCAAATTTGCACTAGAATAACCACATTTAAACACAACAAGAGGTGGCAATTTTTTTTAGATGGGTCAAAACCATTTCTATTCAAAAAAAGGAGCCATAAGCTCAAACATCTACAAGATAGAAATCAACAACACAGTTTACAGCACAAAAACCCAATATATATAAAAGATGAAGTCACAAAAGGTAGGTATGGAAATACCTCACCCCACCACAAACAAAAAATGCAGTTGTCCTCAAATGCAACAAAATAATAAAAAGTCAATAAAAATGATAGAGAGAGGTAAAAAATGGTCCTGGTTACATAGTTGCTCCATCTGTTGGGGAATCAATGCCTAGTGTCACGTCAGCAACACTGGCTCCACTAGGATTAGCCATGGGTGTATCTGCCAATGAAATCTGCACGGCTGAATCCACCATAACCTCCTTAACTGTTGTAAGGCCCTCATAAGTAGCCTCCTCATCGACACCAAGATGCTCTTGATCAGTATCTGCCTCGGACTCTGCATCATCCACCTCCTCAACTCGAACCTCATCTTCGGTGGTAGCCGGAGGCACATCCATATCTGCTGGCATGTTGGGGATCTCCACAGTCCCAAAAATCATGGACATATTTGTGGACTTCAGTTGGTCCACGTCCTTTATCAGCTCAACAATTATGGCCTTTAGAGCCGTCACCTTATCATTTGCCCCCTGGCCTTACTCACACACCGCTATCCATGCTGTAAGGGCATCAATAGATGCATTAAAGGGTGTCACAACATCAATAAGTTCCCTCTCAATCATCCCAGGGATTGCGGCCTCAATCTTGGAGGCACCTTTATCAGTAGAATGGGTTAGATGCCCCATCCCTAGTATCGCGGTATGGGTGAGTGGAGGTCGAGAAGCAACAACAACAGTAGAACCAAACCTAGGAGGAATTGGAGTTGTAGAGGAACTGGGAGTCAAAGAAGGAACAACACTAGATATACCTGAAGGCCTAGGGGCTGGAGTAGGCAATACTGCCTTTGCAGGTCCGCGCTCGCCTTGGATCCGACCGTGCCCGAACGTGTCTCAGTATCAACAACCGGGGAGGTGTCCACCAGGGCTGGCTTCTTCCTTTATGCCTCATCTTTCAAGTACTCAGCTTCAATCTGTCAGATGTTGGTACATGAGGTAGGAGTCACTTCCACATCTATTTTTGCATCAAAGGGCACTCGGGCTCGTCTGCATAGCTCGGTGATCAATATTAGAAAGGGAAGAGAAGTTTGGCGCTGCTTGGCCCTAATGGACATCTACTGTGTAATGATCATGCCCAAATTTATGCGCTTCCCTTCAATGATCAATCCAAGACCAGCCGCCTTTGTGTGGTGGAGAATGGACTCGTTCTGTGACGGCATAATAGTGTTGTTGATGAATCCAAACCAGTACCTCGTTGCTACATTGAGGTCTTTATTTTCTATGGATGCTCCAACCTCGATTTATCTACGAGTACCGTCAGATATCAGGGGAACCAACCATTCCTTGAAAGTCTCCAAGAACTTTGTCTTAATCATGTACTAGTAGTCATCAGCAATGTTGTCAGTGCACTCCAACACAACATTAATGTCATTGCTGTCACACTTGACTTTCTTTCCCTTGACAACTACATAATCTACTGGTTTGAAGGCTGCAACCTTCCTCTTTCCCTGCGACACCAAGGCTCCATAGGTAGTATAAAACTACCGGACCTAGCTAGGAATATAGGAACCCTGGGGTTTAGTGAAATCACAAACTTGCGTGCTTTTATGGTGTGCCATATCTCTGGGTACCGGTCTATTACTCAATCCATCGACAACCTCTTCTCTTCTATGATCGTCTTCAGTCCCTCGACCTTTAATCTGTTCATACACCTGGAAGGAGGAACCTGTGCAGGTGGTGTTGGGACAACAACCTGATCTGGAACGGGAGGAGAAGTATGAGTCTCAGGCACCCTAATCCTAGATGGATCATGCATCCTCTTGGATCATAACTCAGCTCTCTGGGCCAATAACAACTTCTCATCCTCTGGCTCAGAGATGACATCCTGAGGGTCCTAGTGCTCACCCTCACTTTAAGAAGTGGTGAGGTGCGTGGCGTATATTCCGTTACTGTCGGAGCTGACCTCCGGTGATGCAAGAGCAGGTGTTTTGCCTTTCCCTTGGCCCCTTCCCACCTGTGGTAGGAAATTTTGTTGCCTTTGCCCGGGATGCAGCTGCACCCTCATTTATGATAAATCCCTTTGCCCTCTTACGGGGCGGCATTTCTCGGCCTGCTACTTTTGTTCTAGCCATATCTGCAACACACATCAGAAATAATTAGACACAATCCAAGAAAAGTGCATAAAATAGGTTGCAAAAAGACTTGCCGAACCGATCGGCGAGACACCGAACTGATCGACTAGTCGCCGAATCACTTTAACGAGCCAGATCGGGCTCGCCGAAAGGATTAGCTTAAAAATTTCTCTGAAAAATGGCATGTCAGCGATGAGAAATGCCTTTCAGCGAATCGCAGACCTTATTTGGTGGGCATAAACTAGCCCGCCGAAAGTTACAGTGCATTTTAGAGGTTAGGGGCGTAGAAAGGGCGATCTAAGAAAACTTTCGATGAGTCGCCAAGTGTACTCGGTGAACTCAGGTTTCTCGCCGAAAGTTATAGAATCAAAATCAACTAAAACATGAAATTAAGGGTAAATTAGAGGGATTTCATCAAATCGCCGAGTGGTTCGGCGAGCTCGACCCAGCTCGCCAAACTGCCCAACGTGCTTATTTTCAACCCCAACTTCCAAAATCAACCCCGCAGCCCCCAAAAACAAAATCAAACAACAAAAATTCTAAATTAAGCCCAAACCCATTAGACCCATGCCACCGGGGTACTCAGACTTCCCACGGTTTGTCCAAAATTGGCCATTTAATGACTTTAGCCCTTAAGAATGACATCAAACGCTCCGTCATCGGGAAAAACACGTCATTTAGCATAATTTGGGTTACTCAGATTTCACCCAACTTGACCCAACAACAAAATATCACAACCCAATAATTTATGATCAATTTTAAAGCATGCAATTTGGGAAATTAACGATTCAGGCAATTTAGGCACGATATCAAAATTAAAATAGGCTCACAAGCATATATTTATGATTTCAGAGAGGCCCATCACACATCAACACAATCTATAACAAAGTATTTGAGTTCAGCTGCCATTTACAAGTTTGGGGTTCGGGAAAACTAACCTTTAATGCCGAATATATGAATCTGTAAAGCTAGGCGGCAAAGAATTCCACTCCGAACAGAGAATCAATGACTAAAAAGTGGTAAAATGCAAGAATATAGGAAATATAGAGTGTGGGTGTGATTGTATGAAGTTAAAAACTGAGGGAATGTGAAAGAGTTTGAAATTTTAAACCTTTGGCCTTTTAAAAACCGTCTAGTTCGTGCCTTTTTGGTGATGTTATTTTTCCTCGCCAAACCACTCGGTGACACACCGAGTGTTTACTTACCTCACCGAGTTTTACAGAACCTCCAGTTAATTTTGGGGTCCAAACAGCGGACAAAGTCGGGCTCACCGACCTGTTCGGCAATTCACCAACTTGTCCATGGGCCCGCCGACTTTTATAGACTCCAACCTGATATTTTCCTGAGCCCAACGGCGGTCCAAGTCGTACTCGTCGACCTCTTTGGTGAGTCACTGACTATACATTTAACTCGCCAACCTGCACTTTTCAAACACATTCTACACTTCAACCTGCACAATCAACACACGTTATTCCAAAAACAAAAAGAAAGAAAATAAAAACTTGGGTTGTCTCCCAGGAATCACCTTAGTTAACGTCGTGGCACGACGCAAGTCCTCGCTCAAACTTCATTCTTGGGGTTTGCCATAGTATCACTAGGCAACCCCTTTTTTTTCCTTGGGTTGAGAAGAGACGAAAGATGGCCATTTGGGTCACCAACAACTTAATAGATACGAAATGAGAAGCAGCCATCTGAGTTAGCATCGAGACATTCTCTTTTATCTATTTCAACACTCTGTCATGTTCTTCGACTTTGTGTAGAATGAGTGAGAGTATCTCCTCTATCTTTCCACCCTCATAGTCCTTAGGTTTTCTATTCTCATGAGGAGGAATTTACCTATCTTTATTTTTGTACAGAACTTCAAATTCCATAATCATTTTGGCTTAAGAGATCCAGATGAGTCATCAGTGTGGCCAAATCCTGGTCCTTCTCTATCTCCTTGATGGTCTTATTCATGTGATCAAGGAGTTGGGCTACTATTGCATAGAATTGTCGTATTAGACCACCCGGAGAAAGTTGGTTAGCCACTCCTCTATTCTTAGGACCAAGACGTCTATAGAAGCAGTCCAGTAGCATCTTATCTAGGATTCCATGAGTTGGGCACTGCAACAATAGTGCCTTAAATCTCATCCACAACTCATGGATTGTCTCACCTTCCAATTTCTTGAAATTTAGGAAATTATCCCTAAGAATCATCACTTTTGAAGGAGGGTGGTCCACTTGGCTACCGTTGCTGCAAGATATGCTCAATTCCTCTGTTCAACAATGTAACGACCCAAAATACTAGTAACTGAAACTAGAGCCTAACGAGTGTGTGTTTGAGTTTATGATGGGGTTTCATGTAGTAAATTGTTGTCCCGAGCTTAGATTGAGGGGTTTAGGGGTGAAACGTAAAGGTACGACTCCCCAAGGACCACCCTAGGGGTCTTTGAGGAGGACCCTAAAGCCTAACCCCCAAGACCCCAAGAAACCAAAAAGCTGCCAAAGAGATGGTGAACTACGGATGGGACCTATTCCCCGTAGGTCCATCCACACCCCGTGGATGGCCTCCGTGGGTCAAGGTCCCAAAAGGTAAGTTGCATCCACGAACCACGGTTTACCATTACGGTCCATGGACCCACCCACGGTCCGTGGGTGTGGTTCGTGAGCCACCACTATAGAAACTGTCTAGTTTCTGCCAAAGTAAGGGCAAGGTGGTAAAATCCTAATTAATTAGTCAGGGGTTGGGGACGGTTATAATTGATTAATTAAGGTATTTTAAGGATTTTAAAGGTATTAAAACTCCTTTTCCAATTCATTATTTCAAAACACTCCAAAGTTAGAAACTACCTCTCCAAATATTCTCTCTCTAGAAACCACCATTGGAGGTGAAGGAATCAAGATCTCAAGCTCAAGATTTCATCTTTTTCAATCGATTTCCATGTAGTTTATTCCCTAAAGGTATGGTAGTCTTAATCCTTGACTAAGTTTCATTCAAAGAGCCCATTCAAAGATGATTTCAAATTTCCAAAGTTCCACAAAAACCCTAGTTTTCAATCTATGCATGGGTTCGATTCCAAACATTTTCAAAAGGCTCATATGTTATGAATTGTGGTTTGTTTGATTTTTTAATGGTGAATTAATATGATTTTTCCCTTGAACCCATGTTTTCCTCCAAATTCTTAAGTTGTGAATTGTGACTGGGAATTGATTGATCATGAAAGTATGTTGAATTGTTTATGTTTATATCGAATTAGTTATTGAATCATGTTAATTCCCTAATATATTGTAGTATCTTGGATTTAAGGGTTGAGATTGATTCATAGCCTTGAAGGGCAATTTCATGAAGGATTTATGTATGATTATGATATGAAGTATATGTGTGTGATCTCAATGAATGTATTATGATCATGTTTAGAATGTAATTGTGTTGGTATTGAAAGCTTATTCTCAATCTAACACTTATGAATGATGATGACATATGTCAAAGGTTATTCTCACATACACACACTCATGAATGAATAATGAATGAAGTTTCGATGATTATGTTAATGATGATGTGCTGATTGAAAGGCTATTCTCAATTGTACACTAATGAATGATAATGACATGTTGTGAAAGGACTTTCTCACAATATGGGGATTCTTAGTTGAAAGACTATTCTCATCTTTGAATCTATGAGCTATCCAATGAATGAATGTTGGGTTGGAGATGGATACTCAACCGTGAGTTGAGGCGGGGTATCTAGTAACAATCTCTTATCCCATAATAATGAACTAAAGTAATGAATAATAAGTACTCCGTGGGGAATAATTCTAAGCACCGAGTGGATATGGCTTTAGATGGGTGCTCATCCGTGAGTTGAGGTGGGGTATCTAGTAGCAATCTCTTGAGATGGATGCTCATCCATGAGTTGAGGCGGGGTATCTAGTAGCAATTTCTTGAGATGGATGCTCATCCATGAGTTGAGGCGGGGTTTCTAGTAGCAATCTCCCTATCCCATAACTATGTGCCCACATAGGTTTATAGCTAGTGGATCCACCTAAGTTAAAAAGTAATGGTCCTACCTTAGGCAAGTAAGAATCCCTTATCCGGTGAGGGTGACACCGGGATTCCATGAATTGCTCACATGGTCTATGTCGGTTAAGGCTTACCACCACAAAGAATGTTAATGGACTATGGCTTCTCAAGAATGCACTACTTAGTGTGGGTGGTAGTATGTGATGCCATCCATGCATTGCACAAGTAGGCTTTGAGAGTAGTCATGGTGTGTTCCTTTATGATATAATGTTAAGTGAAATGAATGTGCTCTTATGATGATGCTAATGAGAATGTTGATTTAATGTTTAATGAATGAAGGTGCTCTTAATGAAGCTAATGAAGAATGTTGACTTATGTGCTTAATGCAATGATGCATGCTTTACTTGGATTGTATTATGAGTTACTTCATTGTCATGACTTATTGAATATGAATGTGGCTTCAAAGGAGTACTTAGTGTGAGTAGTAGTATGGGATGCTATTCATACATTGCACAAGTATGACTTAGGGTTGCCCTAGATGATGGTCCTAATGTGTTGATATGATTTATGAAACATTTATGTTCCTTATGTATGAGTATTGTTTAAGGATGGAAAGGATTAATGGTAAGTTAACTTTGTGTGGCCTTGATGTGGTACTTGGTGTGGATGGTGGTATGGGATGCTATTCATACATTGCACAAAGTATAGCTTGAGGGTTACTTGAGGTGAAAGATTAATGTGATGAAATGACTTATATGTTGATTAAGTTCTAATGTGAATGAAAGGACTTATATGTTGATTATGCTCTAATGTGATGAAATGGATTATATTTTGATTATGTTCTAACGTGATGAAATGACTTGTATGTTGGTTATGTATGTATATTATGACTCTTATGCTTATGTTCATGAAGTTTTCTCAAATTTGCATAATAGCATGATTTTCAAATAAATGTCCTTTTTAAGCATGATTTTTGCATGGCTATCATACTTAGTACATCTAATGTGCCAACCCATATTTCTTCATTTTTACCAAAGTGTAAGGTTTGGAGATTTGATGTTCTATACTTTAAGGATAGGTTTCTAAGGAGAAAGGAGATGAATATTTGGTGAGTCCTCATAGTTTCGAGGACGAACCCATTATTTCCCTTTATGTCTTTTACTTTATGTTTAGAGCCTTTGTATGGGTTGTGTCCCAATGTTTTAAGTCTTATGTTTCTAGATGGTTTGAAACAAAGTATAGAAAGGCTTCTTCTTGCTTTTTATGAAACATGACTTCGATTGTAAAGAAAAGTTTTAAATTCCGCATTATTTTCCTATGTTCTTATGTTCAAGAATGCTATGAGGCTTGTATGAGACTTTTCGGAGTCTTGTACGCCGTGTCACTTCTGGGGTGTAGGCTCGGGTCCTGACAAACAAGCAACACAAAAACCAAAACTAAAAGTAAGTAGATTCAACTATGACTAAAAAGAACAAAATTCAACTTCACCAAAAGTATCTCAACCAACACCACTCCCCGATAGCGGCGCCATTTTGATTTAACGTTTCAAGCACACCTCATCCAATTCTAGGTGTTCAACAATCATAAATCAGTATAAAACCGAACTAAATGAGTTGGGGTCGAATCCCACAGGGAGCGGTACGTGTTTAAGAGTCAATTCGGAAGTATGAACATGATCAAATCAGTTATAGGAATAAAAATTATCGAATGAAGACATCATTCAAATCAGGGGGTGACACGAATGTCAAATGCGGGGTTTTTGGTTTTGATTATCAACTATAGACATTGGCAAACAATACTAAATAACAATAATGAGACAGGTTCTTGGGATGTAATTCGATTATAGGCTAATATAGACAAATGAGTAATTGCAACTATTAGAAAATAGCTAGATATTAGTGACTAAGCTAGGCTATAGTGGAGGTAACTCTCGAACAATTTGCCTCGAATCAAGTTGATTTCTCTCAAACATCAACAAGCATGCAAAATAAGACCAGCCCACACCTTAGTCCATTCACTCTCTCGAGATAAATGTGTAAAATCGGTTTTAGGATTCACTCTCTCGAGCTGAACCCAGGTCAATCCAATACCAACTGACCATCAACCAATAAATTTGGTTCTAAAACCTCTCTCTCAAGCAAGCCAAGAACGTAAAACTAGAACTGCATTTGCAACTACAATTCTTAAATTAAACCACAATTAATGATTGAACTCACTTCTAAATAGCATTTAAACTAACAATTAACAATACCCATAAACTAAATTAGCCCATAATCACATAATCACACCCCAAGAATTGGGGTTTTAGCTTGACATCATAAAAAGGTAAAAATCGTTACCAAATTGATTATCCATCAACTGGGTAAGAGTATATTTGTCCTTACAATTCTCCAATTCGAATAATATGAAAGACCACTTCCAATTTATCAAAAGTGAAAAACTTCAATCCTTCAATACTTAGAGAAAACTGTCTCACAGTTCAAAACTCAAAAATAGATTAAAAATATATGAGCTAAGATACTAAACTAAATGTTCAAAAATGTATTTATAGTCACCAAAATGTGCTGCGATAAGTCACTCAATGAAGAAAGTTGGGCTCACTGAACCACTCTGCGAGCCACCCTTTGGTCACTTCCATTGCCCTTCTGCCTTGGTATTCAACATCCTCAAGGTCTGTAACTTTGGGTGATCTAACACTGCATCACGAAACTACTCGGTGCTCCGCCGACTTGATTTCATCTCTCAAGTCTTGGCACACTAGAACTTTAGGCGGTTAAATAGCCATTCGGCGATTCGCCAAGTGAACTTAGCGATCACCAGGCTGCCTTTCTTCATCCTTTGAGCCTGTTTTGTTCATTTTTGCTTGTTAGTGTCCTTGCTTTGTTCCTCAATCCATAAACCTAAAAATCAAGGGTTTTACATCAGTTATTCACACAAATTAGGCATTTGAGGACACTAATTCTATATAAACAAAGCCCTAAATGAGTTCAAATCTTGGACTCATCATATTCCTACATGGAAGTGGGAAGATTTGAATATGGACTTCATTACCGGTTTACCCCGCTCTCATTGTCAGTTTGACTCGATTTAGGTTATAGTAGACCGAATGAAAAAATCAGCTCACTTTCTTCCCATTAAGACTTCATTCTCATTGGAAAATTACGCCAAGATTTATATTTGAGAAATATGAAGGTTGCAGTGAGTGACTTTATCTATTATCTCCAATGATGGTACTCGGTTTATATCTAAGTTTTGGAAGTCATATCAAAAGAGTCATGTTACTCAAGTTAAAATTTGCATGACTTTCCACCCTCAAGACGATGGACAAGCCGTGCGTACCATTCAAACTTTGGAAGATATGCTAAGAGCGTGCATGATTGATTTCAAGGGTAGTTGGAATGAACACTTACCTTTGATTTTGTTTGCTTATAATTATAGTTATCACTCTAGCATTGGGATGACACTATTTGAGGCTCATTATAGTAGGAGGTGTAGGCCTCCTATTGGTTGTTTTGAAAATGGTGAGGTTTCTTTAATAGGGTCCAAGTTGGTGCATAAGGCTATGGAAAAGGTTTGACAAATTTGTTAGAGGTTAAAAATGGCTCAAAGTTCACAAAAGTCTTATTCC
>JAJOOO010019290.1:0-17284 GCA_029582685.1 Solanum piurae | reverse complement strand
GTCAGAGATAGTGACATTCCAAAGACAGCCTTCAGAACTCGGTATGGTCATTATGAATTTGTAGTTATGTCATTTGGACTAACCAATGCTCCTGCAGCTTTCATGGATTTGATGAACAGAGTGTTCAAGCAGTATTTGGACTTGTTCATTATCGTCTTTATCGATGATATCCTCATTTATTCTAAAAAGGAGGAACAACATGTGAATCATTTGAGGGTTGTTCTGCAAACTCTAAATATCACCAGTTATTCTCTAAGTTTAGCAAATGTGAATTTTGGTTGCAAGCAGTTGCTTTCCTTGGGCATATTGTGTCTAGCGAAGGGATCCGAGTTAATTCTCAGAAGATAGAAGCAGGGAAACTATGGCCCATACCTACCTCTCCTACAGATATTAGAAGTTTCTTGGGTATAGCGGGTTATTACATAAGGTTCGTGGAAAGTTTTTCATCCATAGCCTCTCCATTGACTAAGTTGACTCAGAAAAGGTCAAATTTCAGTGGTCAGATGATTGTGACAAAAGCTTTGCAGAACTAAAAACTAGGTTGACTACAACTCTTATTTTGACTCTACCAGAGGGTTCAGACAGTTATGTTATCTATCCTGATGCATCCAGAGTCAGCCTAGGTTGTGTGTTGATGCAGTGAGGTAAGGTTATATCTTATGCTTCTAGAAAGCTTAAGGTGCATGAGAAGAACTATACAACTCATGACCTCGAGCTTGAAGCAGTGGTGTTTGCACTTAAGATTTGGAGACATTACTTGTATGGTGTTCACGTAGATGTGTTCACAGACCATAAGAGCCTTCAATATGTGTTCACCCAGAAAGAGTTAAATTTTTGCCAGAGGAGATGTCTTGAGTTCCTCAAGGACTACGATATGAGTGTGCATTACCATCATGGTAAAGCCAATGTAGTAGCAGATGCTCTTAGTAGACTATCTATGGGTAGTGTAGCGCATGTTGAGGAAGAAAGAAAGGAACTAGCAAAAGATGATCATAGACTGGCTTGCCTAGGAGTTAGTCTTATGAGCATATCAGATGGTGGTGTAACAGTTCAGAATGGGTCAGAATCTTCTTTGGTAGTGGAGGTTAAGGAAAAACAAGATAGTGATTCGATATTGCTTGAACTAAAGGGTGCAATCCATCAACAGAGGATTGATGTATTCTCCCAAGGGGGAGATGGTGTGCTTTGCTATCACGGTCGATTATGTGTTCCTAAGGTCGGTGAGTTGAGACAACAAATTCTTGCAGAAGCCCATAACTCCAGATATTCTATCCATCCAGGTGCCACTAAGATGTACCGTGATATGCGGGAAATCTATTGGTGGAATGGTATGAAAAGGGATATAGCGGATTTTGTGGCCAAGTGCCACAATTGCCAACAAGTCAAGGTAGAACAATAGAAACCAGGAGGTATGACTCAAGAGATCAACATTCCTACTTGGAAGTGGGAAGTGATCAACATGGACTTCATCACAGGTTTACCTCATACTCGCAGAAACCATGACTCCATTTGGATGATAGTTGATAGAGTTACTAAGTCTTCACTCTTTTTGGCGGACAAGACTACAAATTCGGCGGAGGACTACGCCAAGCTTTACATTAATGAGATATTTAGGTTGCATGGGGTTCCTTTGTATATCATTTCAGATAGAGGTCCTCAGTTTACCTCTCATTTTTGGAAGTCATTTCAGAAAGGACTTGGTACACAGGTTAACCTTAGCACAGCGTTTCATCCATAGACGGATGGTCGGGTAGAGCGTACTATTTAGACCTTAGAGGACATATTGAGAGCTTGTGTGATCTATTTCAAGGGTAGTTGGGATGATCACCTTCCTTTTATAGAGTCCGCCTACAATAATAGTTACCATTCCAGCATTCAAATGGCCCCTTATGAGGCGTTGTATGGGCGTAGATGTAGATCTCTAGTTGGTTGGTTTTAAGTAGGTGAACCAACCTTGATAGGACCAGATTCAGTTCATGATGCTATTGAGATAGTGCAACTCATCAGGGATAGACTTAAGACAGCCCATAGTCGCCAGAAGTCTTATGAAGATGTAAGGAGAAGGGAACTAGAGTTCCAAGTTGATGATTAGGTTTTCCTAAAAGTATCACCTACGAAAGGAGTGATGAGATTTGGCAAGAAAGGGAAGATCAGTCCTAGAGATGTAGGCCCTTACAAGATCTTGAAAAGGATTGGTAAAGTGGCTTATGAGTTAGAGTTGCCAACAGAACTAGCAGTAGTGCATTCGGTTTTCCATATTTCGTTGTTGAAGAAGTGTGTGGGTGAACCAGCGTCTATTGTGCCTTTAGAAAGTGTGAATGTGAGGGATAGTCTCACTTATGAAGATATACCAGTTGAAATCCTTGATCATCACGTTTGAAGGTTAAGAAACAAAGAAGTGGCTTCACTCAAGGTTTTGTGGAGGAGTCAGTCCGTAGAAGCAACCATGAAGGCCAAGTATCCTTACCTCTTTCCTTCCGATTCCATTCCAGCTTGAGGTAATAGTTCCTCTTCAGTTTTTCAGTCATTCATGCATTAACTCAGTCTTAGCATTTTGTTTCTTTAGTTTGTACTTGTATTTTCAGTGTATTGGAATGTTAGTGGAACTTAGTTCAGTCAGAAATCATTTCCGTGTACTTAGTGGTAGGGTTTGCAACTCTTTCCCTCAATTTCAGCTATTTTAGTCTTCATTTGAGGTCGAATGTTCCCAAGGGGGAGATAATATAACACCCCGTATACTAGAATAGATCAGATTGCAGTTTTTAGGTGTTGTAGTGGCACCCACGGGTACCATCCACATATCGTAGAAGGACCCCGGTCCATCCTGCAGGTCTGTGGTTCGCACCTGCGACCCTCCTCAGAAAAATCATCTAAGGGTCAGGCCACGCCAGGACCTATAGACTGTAAGTCAGACCACAGTCTATGGTCCAGGGTCGTAGGTCAGACCCTCAAAATCCAGCCCCCAGTTGTGACTGACGGTTGACTAGCATGGACCGTCAGTCAATCGACGGTCCATAGGTGACCGTGAAAGCTTTTAAGTCAGGGGTATTTTGCTCTTTTCCTTATGTGTTGGACCCCTAAACTACATCATTTAAACCCTAAACTATGTGGTTTTGGTCTGTTTTAGCCTAGAAACATAACTAGAACTTACCTAAGTCAAATCATTCATCAAAACTTAGAAACTTAGAGCATAGAGAGAAGAAAGTGGCGACCGAACCCTAGTTCAAGAACGCAGCAAGGTTCCATCAGTTCCATCCTCGAAATCAAATGATTTCTCCATGGAATTTGTCACCAGGTATGTAAGATTTCACTAGTGGGTTCCTTTCACCCATTACGTCCCTAGATTTCAGTCAGAATCTTGATCCCCTTAATATTATCTAGACTTAAGGATTTTTTAATGTTAGTGTCATGACTCAAGTCTAGACCCCAGATGCGACATGGAGTACAAGACTCCGAAAAGTCTCATGCAAGCCTCATAGCATTAATAACATTCGATATAAGGAAAACGGTATAGAATTTAAAACTTTCTTTAAAGCCAAACAATCAAAATACTCATTTAGAACACTTGAAACACAATGGAAGTCTATTGTCTCACATGGTCATCTAAAAGCAATATTTGAAACAAAAGTAGGGTCACGGCCCTTTACAATCGAAAAGTCTAACAATAGTCTTTTACATGAAAGAAAATGAAACTTCAAGTACTTGTCCTCGATCTATGAGGACATACCACTTAGTCTTGGAGAATCTCAAGTCCAAACTTCAACTAGAGAGAAAGCAACTCACTTGTCGGAACCTACACTTGTAGTAAAACAAGAAGAAATATGGGTTAGCATAATTAAGTACTAAGTATGATTACCATGCAAAAACATGCTTAAAATGGACATTTTGTTTGAAAGTCATGATATATGCCAATTTGAGAAAACTTCATGAACATAAGAATAAAAGGCATAATATACAACCATAACCAACATACAATTCATTTCTTCACATTTGGGCATAATCAACATACATGACATCTCATTACATTAAGCTTTCACCTCAAGTAACCCCAAGCCATACCTTGTGCAATGTATGAATAGCGTCCCATACCACCATCCACACTAGATACCACATTAAGGCCAATGGAAATGAACTTACCATTCATCATTTCCATCTCTACACAATACTCATACATAAGAGACATAAACATTTCATAAGTCATAACAAGGAGGTAACTCATAATACAATCCAAGTATAGCATGCATCATTACATTTAGACATTTAAGTCAACATTCTTCATTAGATTCATTAAGAGCACTTTCATTCATTAGTCATGAAGACATTAGAGAACTCACTATAGCCCTATCAAATCCTACACGTGCAATGCATGGATGGCATCCCATACTACCACCCACACTTCATAGAACTCCTCAAAAAACCATAATGCACATCTCACATGATGGGAATAAGCGTTTAACCGACATAGACCATGTGAGCTAGACATGGAATCCGGTGTCATGAAGCCCCACACCATAAAGAGATGGTCTACTTGCCTAAGGTAAGACCGGTAACATTTAGCTTAAGTGGATCTACTAGCTAGGACCTATGTGGGCACATAGTTATGGGATATGAAAGATGTTCATTGAAATCCAGCCTAACGTAAAGAGAACTTCCATCTAACCAAATTCTCTCGGTCCTTAGCCTCTATTCCCATAGAGTAGTTCATTTTCATTAACATTATTGTACTTGAGAGGGCCACCAACATTAGGCCTACGACCCAAGATACATTACACAAGAAAGGGCCACCACCATTAGGTCTACCGATTCAAGGTACATTAAGGATAACTCATTGACTTTCCAAGAAAGGGCCACCAACATTAGGTCTACCGCTTCAAGGTTCATTATTTCACTCAAGAAAGGGCCACCAACATTAGGTCTACCGCTTCAATGTTTATCATCACATTAGTTTCTAGACTCACTATGAAGGGCTACCAATATTAGGTCTACCGGTTCATGTCATAGCCTAGAATACTTCATCATTCATTTATAAAAGGGATACCAACATTAGGTCTACCGATTCTAGGTTATCATTGCATTCACTAGTCATTTATGAAAGGGCTACCAACATTAGGTCTACCGATTCCATGATCATTAAGTCATTACACATTCATTTCACAAGAGAGGATTCCTAAGCCTACCAACTCAAGATACTTCATTCAAGATCACATTCATCAATACAATAAAAGGATGCCTTAGCTTACTAATTCAAGAAACAATATTCACATTACTTTCATTCATTCAAGAAAAGGATGTATAAGCCTACCAATTCAAGATATATATCATATAGAAGGAAACCCTTCACATTCTATCTTCATCATTCATGAGTGTTAATTGAGAATATGCTTTCGATCATAACATTATTTCATTCTAAACAAGATCATAACACTTTCATTGAGATCACACATACATACTTCACATCATAGTCATTCATAGATCATTCATGAACTTTCCTTTCAAGGCTATGAACCAACATCAACCCATAAATCTAAGATACTAAAATAGATAAGGAAATTGACATGATTCAATCTTTAATCCAATATAAACATAAACTAATCAACATACTTCCATGATCAATCAATTCCCAATCACAAACAACAATTTAGGAATTTGGGGAAAAACATGGGTTCAAGGAATAAATCATCTTAATTCACCTTTTAATCCACATTTCATTCATAATTCAATGCAATAAAGCCTTTGAAAAACGTTTGGAATCGAACCCATGCATAGATTGAAAACTAGGATTTTAGGGAAAACATTGGAGACTTGAAATAACTTTTGAAATTGGCTCCTTGAAAGAAAATTAGTTAAGGATGAAGACTACCATACCTTTTATGGAAGAATCCCACGAAAATCCCTTGAAAAACTTGAAGTCTTGACCTTGGAAGCTTGAATCCTTCACTTCTAATGGAGGTTTCTAGAGAGAACTTTCGAAGAATAGAGGTTTCTAACTTTGGGGTGATTTGAATAATGAGTTTAAAATATGTTTTAATACTTTAAAAACCCTTAAAATATCTTAATTAACCTAAAATAACCGTCCATTAACTAAACTAAACTTAAAAACAATTTACCATACCACCCTTGCTTAAGCCGAACCAAACAACTTTTACAGGTGGTGACTCACGACCACCACCCATGGACCATGGGTAGGACCACGAGCAGTCTTGGCTGTTCGTGGTCTGGGTCAGAGAGTGGTCACTTGGGACTCTAACCTATGGAGCCCATTCATGGGGTGTGGATGGACCTATGAGGCGTGGACTCCATCTGTAGGTCACCCTCATTTTGGCAACATTCAAGTTTTCTTGGGGTCTTGGGGGTTAGGCTAAGGGTCCTCATCAAGGAACCTTAGGGTGGTCCTTGGCCAGTCATACCCTGAAGTTTAACCCCTAAACTGCTCAACCATAGCTTGGGATAACATTATACACCCTCAAACCTCACACCAACTCAAACACACACATGTTAGGCTCTAGTTTCACTATTCATTTTACGGGTCGTTACAGTTAGAATTGTTGGGTTTTCATCTATTAGAATGATCCAAATCATATTATCACATTATAGTATTGTTTTGCCCAGATTCATGCATAAACTCAGAACCCTAGCTATGTAGTTCATTTAGTTCATGAATTACACATGCTAGGTCAGTTAATTCAGTTACATATAAACATGCCTCAGTTTTCGAATGCATTATTATCAGTGTATTCATGTTGCATTCTCAGTTTTGAGCTATCCAATATTACAGCATTTCAGTCATAAAGTGTTAATTACTTAATCATATGGAAAGCTTAATACCGAGAAAACTAGAGTTAGTCACCCTCAAGTCCCAGAACTACGTGCCCCGTAGGTTGTAAGTCCCCTCTGTGGGCATCATTTTAATGATCACACATGCATGGCTCTATACCTCTGGCAGAGTATATTGGGTCCTCTCAATGGGGAGTATACATCGGACTCCACATTTAGCTCATGTGGTTTTATGTCAGTTAGTAGTAACTCCCTTACAGTTCAGTCAGATTCTATTGCATTGACCATATTATCATTATAGTTCAGAAATCAGTCTCAGCATGTCATAAACTTGGTCATTGCATTCAGTATTTCATATTAAGTATTCTAAGTTGGTATCATGCTTATCTCATGTCATTGCTCAGATTTATACTTTGATTCAGTTATGTTATTGTTCAATGTGACTCTACCCTACATGCTCAGTACCTTTCAAGTACTGATGCATACTTTGCGCTACATCTTCTCGTGATGTAGGTTCAGGTCCTCAGCAGTCAGATCACGCATAGATCGGTTCCCAATCTTTAGTTCAGCAACATCAATGGTGAGTCCTCATTCTTCAAGGACTAGTGACATGACTATCTTTGTTGCTTTTAGCTTTAGTTTCAGTTTTGCTAGATCTAGCTGGGGCATGTCCCAGCATTTCTAGTCAGTAGAGCTTTATTTTAGACATAGTTAGATTCAACTTTAGATTCGAGTTAAATACTTCAGTTGTTTATTAAAACTCATAGTTTCTCTTTATACACACAGTTTTGGGTATTCCCCATCATTTCAGTTATTTCGTGATTTAGCTTCCACTTAGTTATTATCGTTTCAGTTTTTCTTTAGTATGCTTATGATTATGCCAGTAGGGTTATCTTGGGGTCACTCGTGATCCTAGGTCCCGTGTTGCGTCCAGGAGGTAGCCTTGGGGCGTGACAATGTAACACCCCATATACCAGAACAGACCAGATAGCAGTTTTCAAGTGTTGCATGTGGCACCCACGGGTACCATCCATGGACCGTAGGAGGACCCACGGTCCGTCCTGCAGGTCCATGGTTCGTACCTGCGACCCTCCTCACAGAAGACTCGAAAAAATTGGCTAAGGGTCAGGCCACGCTAGGACCTATGGACCGGAGGTCAAACCTCAGTTGTGATTAACAGTTTACTAGCATGGACTGTCAGTCAATCAAAGTTCCATCGGTCCCGTCCATCGGTGACCCCGACAACTTTTAAGTCAGGGGTCTTTTGGTCTTTTCCGTATGCGTTGGACCTCCAAACTTCGTGGTTTAAACCCTAAACTACGTGGTTTTGGTGAGTTTTAACTTAGAAACATAATTAGAACTTACTTAAGTCAAATCATTTATCAAAACTTAGAGCATAGAGAGAAGAAAGAGGCGATCGAACCCTAGTTCAAGAACGCAACAAGATTCCATCAGTTTCAGCCCCGAAATCGAAAGATTTCTCCGTGGAATTCGTCATCAGGGTATGTGGTATTTCACTATTGGGTTTCTTTCACCCATTAGGTCCCTATATTTCAGTCAGAATCTTGATCCCCGTAATATTATCTAGATTTAGGATTTTTTAAATGTTAGAATTGTTGGGTTTTCAGCTATTAGAATTATCCAAATCATATTATCACGTTTTATTATTGTTTTGCCCAGATTCATGCATAAAGTCAGAACCATAGCTATGTAGTTCCTTTAGTTCATGAATTACACATGCTAGATCAGTTAATTCAGTTACATATAAACATGCCTCAGTTTTTGAATGCATTATTATCAGTCAATTAATGTTACATTCTCAGTTTGGATGTCAGTTTGGAGCTATCCAGTATTACAACATTTCAGTCATAAAGTGTTAATTACTTAATCATATGGGAAGCTTAATACCGAGTGAACTAGGGTTAGTCACCCTCAAGTCCCAGAACTACGTGCCCCGTAGGTTGTAAGTCCCCTCTGTGGGCATCATTATAGTGATCACGCCATCATGGCTCTATACCTCTGGCAGGGTATATTGGGTCCTCTCGATGGGTTGTATACATTGGACTCCACATTTAGCTCATGTGGTGTTATGTCGGTTATTAGTAACTCCCTTACAGTTCAGTCAAATTCTATTGCATGACCAGGTTATCATTATAGTTCAGAAATCAATCTCAGCATGTCATAAACTTGGTCATTGCATTCAATATTTCATCTTCAGTTTTCTCAGTTGGTATCACGTTTATCTTATGTCATTGTTCATATTTATTGTGCAGTGTTACTATACTCTACATGCTCAGTACCTTTCAAGTACTGACGCATACTCTGCGCTACATCTTCTTGTGATCTAGGTTCAGGTCCTCAGCAGTCAGATCACGTATAGATCGGTTCCCAATATTCAGTTCAGCAGCATCAGTAGTGAGTCCTCATTCTTCAATGACTAGTGATATGACTATGTTTATCTCTTTTAGCTTTAGTTTTAGTTTTGCTATATCTAGCTAGGGCATGTCCCAGCATATCTACTCAGTAGAGGCTTTATTTCAGACATAGTTAGATTTAACTTTAGATTCCAGTTTGATACTTCATTTGTTTATTAAAACTAATAGCTTCTCTTTATACATACAGTATTGGGTATTCCCCATCATTTTAGTTCTTTCATGACTTAGCTTTCGCTTAGTTATTATCGTTTCAGTTTATCTTTAGTATGTTTATGATTATGCCAGCAGGGTTAGCTTGGGGTCACTCGTGATCCTAGGTCCCGTGTTGCATCCACGGGTAGCCTCGGGGCATAGAATTATTCATGTGAGTAAACCTTTCACATTCATTCAATAATTCTTAGAAATTAAATATGGAAAGTATCCCTTCCACATCGTAACATCAATCAATCAGCAATTCATAGTCTAGGCTTTATACTCGAAGCACTACATCTCTTGATCATCATCTATGCTTTACTCTCAAGCAATTAACATAATATTCATCATATATGTTTCAATCTAAGAAATACTAATCATAAATCATCAATCCTATAAGGAGATATCTAACCCATAGGGTTTCCCTCACATGGCATCAAACCCAACATATCAATTCAACCCTAAAATAATAGGATAGGCATGGGTACATGTATTTTCATCCTAAATACATGCAATTCTATCAATTCAATCATAAACAATCATAATCCACTCAATTGGATCAACATTCATCATAACCTACAACAATGGAAGAACCCCTAACTAGAATTGGGGAAATTCTTCTTCAAATTGTGGAATTCTAGGGGACTTCAAGGGAGGAAGGATCAAATGGATGAAAAGCCATCATACCTTAGTCACAAAGTCTACCAAAAGCTCGAAGATTGGAGACTTGAACTTGACCTAGCTTCCTCTTCTTCCTTCTTCTTCTTCTTCCTTCTAGAGAGAGAATATTTCATTGGGGGTTAAAAATACTTATATAGGTGGTCTAGGTCTAGGAAAAATGGCACCACTTCAATTTAATTAAAACCAAAAAAGACCCTTAAGTCCCTAAAATGAGTTCTCAGATTTGATTCACGAGACCACGACC
The DNA here is from genome assembly GCA_029582685.1 of Solanum piurae. NCBI lineage: Eukaryota > Viridiplantae > Streptophyta > Magnoliopsida > Solanales > Solanaceae > Solanum > Solanum piurae. The sequence continues at coordinate 6,958 of JAJOOO010019290.1, read as the reverse complement.
GACGAATCGTGGATGGACCTACGGTCCGTCCTGGTCAACCGTGGATCGATGGTCAGATACCTGTTTACTGAGGGCTCAACCTACGAACGTCCCACCACACACCGTGTTCTAACCGACAGTCCGTTAGCCAGGCCGTGGTCCTGATGTCTGAAAGATTGTTGGCTAACCAACCACGGACCCTTTCTTACGGTCCGTGGGTCAGTCCACGGGCCGTGGATGGCACCTGCAATTCCCCAGAAGATGATATTTTACCTCTTTCAAGTCTGGGGTGTTACATTATCTACCCCTTGGGATCATTCATCCTCGAATGAGGTTCTAGGCACGCTTCTAAAGAAAAAGACTCATGACTAGCAACCCATCATGTATGCAACTCATCTATATGCACACAACTTAGGAGGAAACATTAACTCCGATCTCAACATACTCAATGCACCATAAAGGAGTAGGAACTACATCTAACAACTTAATATGCATGACATTTTTTCAGATTTCTTACACTTAAGGAGGAACTACCTTCTCCAAACTCAAAAACAATGCTCAACACAATCTCATGGATCTCATATGCAATTCAATCTCAAAAAGCATAATTTCAAGGAGGAAATTTCCACTCCAAGCTAAAGCCTGTTTGATAACTCGTCTCATCAAGTCTATAAGCAAATCATACTCAATACTCAACAACATGAGGAAAATACAACATAAAAGCCATTTCTTTCAAAACTTAAGATATTTCATGAACATGCAAATTTAAGGAAATCATGAGAACACATAAAACACATATGACTTTAAACAAAAGAAAATCAAAACGAACTCATTACCTCAAGCTAGAAAAGGAGGAAAAATATGATGATATCGGGACATCATATCTGCCTCGGCCTCCAAAGTAGCACCCTCAACTAGATGATTTCTCCACAACACTTTTACGGGGGAAACCTCTTTGTTCCTTAATTTGTTAACTTGCCGGTCTAGAATCTCAATTGGAAATTCTTTATAAGAAAGGTTCTCTTTCCCTTCCAACCCTTCAGGGGGAACTATGGATGTCGGATCTCCAACACACTTTTTCAACATAAAGACATGGAAAACCGGATGCAGTGATGCCAACTCATTTGGCACATGAAGCTTATATGCAACCTTACCAACACGCCTCAAAATTTGATATGGGCCTATAAAACGGGGACTAAGTTTCCCTTTCTTCCCAAACCACATCACACCCTTCATGGGTGATATTTTCAAGTAAACCCAATCAAGCACATCAAATTCAAGGTCTCTCCTTCTAACATCTGCATAAGACTTTTGTCGACTCTGGGCCATTCTCAACCTCTCTCTAATGAGTTGAACTTTCTCAATAGCCTCATAAACTAACTCGGGTCCTATCAAAGCAACCTTACCCACCTCAAACCAACCTATAGGAGATCTACATCTCCTATCATAAAGGGCCTCAAACGGAGCCATACCAATACTAGAATGGTAACTATTATTATAGACAAACTCAATCAATGGAAAATTGCCATCCCAATTACCCTTAAAATCAACCACACAAGCTCTCAACATGTCTTCAAATGTTTGGATTGTTCTTTCTGCTTACCCATCTGTTTGGGGGTGAAAAGTCGTACTATGCTTAACTTTAGTACCAAGACCCTTTTGGAAAGACTTCCAAAACTAAGAAGTAAATTGAGTACCTCTACGGAGATAATGGACAAGGGCACTCCATGCAATCTCACCATCTCACTCAAATACAACTTAGCATAGTCTTCTACTGAGTATGAAACCTTGACGGGAATGAAATGGGCCGACTTCGTCATTCGATCAAATATAACCCAAATCAAATCATATTATCACCGAGTTCGTGGCAACCCTACTATGAAGTCCATATTCACATCTTCTCACTTCCAAGTAGGAATACCAATGTCTTGGGATAAACCTCCCAATTTTTTATGCTCAACCTTCACTTGTTGGCAATTTGGACACTTGGCCATAAAACTCGCAATATCCTTCTTCATTCCATTTCACCAATAGATCTCCTGCAAATCACGGTACATTTTGGCTTCTCCCGGGTGAATAGAATACCGAGAACTATGGGCTTCAGATAAAATCAATTCCTTCAAGTCATCAACATTGGGAACACATAACCGACCTTGATATCTAAGGACACCATATCCCCCTTGGGAGAAACCCTCAACGGACTTTCTAATTACCACCTCTTTCAACTCTACCAAAGTCAAATCAACACATTGCTTTACCTTAACATCCATCACAAAAGATGATTCTAATCAATTATGAACCATGACACCACCCTTGGAGTGTACCAATCTAACACCCAATCGGGACAATCTATGGACATTTCGAGCAAACTCTTTTCTATCATCATCAACATGTGCAACACTACCAATGGACAACCAACTAAGGGCATCTGCCACTACATTAGCTTTACCGAGGTGATAAAGAACACTCATATCATAATCCTTCAATAATTCGAGCCACCTTATTTGGTGAAGATTTAGATTTTTTTGGGTAAACACATATTGCAAACTTTTTTGGTCGGTGAAAACATCAACATGGACCCCATACAAATAATGCCTCCAAATCTTTAAGGCAAATACCACCGCCGCTAATTCGAGGTTGTGGGTAGGATAGTTCTTATTATGAACCTTTAGTTGCCTTGAGGCATAGGCAATCACTTTACAATTTTGCATAAGCACACATCCCAAACCAACTCTAGAGGCATCACAATAAACCACAAAGCCATCCATACCTTCCAGTAAGGTCAACACCGGAGCGGAAGTAAGTCTATCTTTCAACTCTTGGAAACTTTTCTCACACGTATCCGACCATATAAACTTGGCCTTCTTTTGAGTCAAAACCATCAAAAGAGAAGCAATTGAGGAAAACCCCTGAACAAATCCTATATAATAACCGGCCAATCCCAAGAAGCTTCTAATGTATGTCGGTGATAGAGGTCTAGGCCAACTCTTGACCGCATCCGTCTTAATCGGATCCACCTCAATACACTTTCTTGAAACAATATGGCCTATGAAAGCCATGAACCTTAGCCAAAATTCACATTTACTAAACTTTGCATAAAGTTGTCTTTCCTTAAGGATTTGCAACACAATCGTCAAATGACTAATGAGATCATCCTCGCTCCATGAATAGATCAAAATATCATCCATAAACACAATCACAAACATATCAAGGTATTGTCTAAATACCATATTCATCAAGTCCATGAAGGCCGCCAGAGCATGATTCAAACCAAAGGACATAACCAGAAACTCGTAGTGGCCATATCGGGTTCTAAAAGACGTTTTCAAAATATCTTCCTCTTTCACCCTTAATTGGTGATAACCCGAACGGAGATCAATTTTTGAGAAATAACATTCCCCTTGAAGTTGATCAAATAATTCATCGATTATTGGAAGAGGATACTTGTTCTCAATGGTCAATTTGTTCAATTGCCGATAATCAACACACATACGGAGTGAACCATTATTCTTCCTAACAAACAACACTGGAGCACCCCACGGAGAGATACTAGGTCGGATGAAACCCTTATCCAACAAATCCCTCAATTGCTCCTTCAACTCCTTAAGTTCCGCCTGAGCCATTCTATAAGGAGGAATAGAAATAGGTTGTGTATCCGGAAGAAGGTAAATTTCAAAGTCTATTTCCCTTTTGAGAGGAATATCGGGTAAGTCATCGGGGAACTTCTGAAAACTCTTTTACAATGAAGACCGACTCAAGACTAAGGGTTTCAGACTCCACATCCCTCACCCTCACTAAATGATAGATACACCCCTTGGAAATCATTTTCCTAGCTTTTAGGTAAGAAACAAATTGACCTCTAGGCATAGAATTTCCCTCCTTCCACTCAAGGATAGGCACAATTGGGAATTGAAATTTGACCACTCTAGTCCTACCATCAATAGAGGCATAACAAGAATGAAACCAATCATTGCCCAAAATAACATCGAAGTCAATTATATCAAGTTCCACCAAATCTATTAGAGTGACTCTATGGGATAAGGAAATGGGACATCTCCTACAGATTCTTTTAGCCACCACATAATCACCAACGGGGGTAGAAATAGAAAAAGGTTCTTACAACACTTCGGGGAGCACATCAAACCTCATAGCTATATAAGGGGTCACAAAGGACAAAGTTTCCCTTGGATCAATCAAAACATACACATCTATATGAAAAACTTTTAACATACTCGTCACCACATCCGGGGAGCTCTCTTGATCACCTCTAGTTTGGAGAGCGTAGAAATATTTTTGCTTAGTAGAATTTACACTTGAACCAATTTTACCGGATGAAGGGTAGGATTGAGCCTATGACGAGTGTCTCCATCATTTTTAGTAATTGAAGGGCAATACCTTATTTTATGATCCATTTTACCACACCAGAAACAAGCATTAGAGCCCTTTAGACACTTCCCTTCATGATTTCTCCCACATTTACCACAAGTAGGCATCGGAGGCCTATTACCATCTCCTTGCAGTTTTCGGTTAGACACCCTCTCATTTCTTGGCCTCAAAGGTGCATTTGAAGAACCTTGCCCAGAGAACCTTTGTCAGAATCTAGAATGACCCCGTCCATCGAACCTAGCATGTGAATAGTTGCCATTATACACTCTAGCCCTTTTTACCCCTCTAGATATTTCATTGAGCTTTTCTTTCTCAATTTGTTGGGCATGCACCATAAGGAAAGAAATATCCATGTCATGGACAATCATAGCGGTACGGCACTCTTTGAGTACCATGTCAGACATACCCAACACAAATTTACTCATTTTTGCCCTACAATCCTCCATAATGGAAGGAGCATACTTGGATAATTGAGTGAACCTCAAAGTGTATTCCCTTACACTCATATTTCCTTGCCTAAAGTTGATGAACTCAATTATGGTGTACTCTCTCATCTATAGAGGGAAGAATCGATCAAGAAATGCACTTTTGAACCTTTCCCATTCTGTGGGAGTCGATTCCACCGGCCTTGCCTCTTTTCACTGATTGAACCAATTCTGAGCAACCCCTTTGAGTTGATAAGTGGCTAGTTTTGCCTTCTCTACAGGAGTCACACCCATAATAGCAAGTACCATGTAGACCTTATCGATAAACTCTTGAGGGTCTTCCTCAACTTTGGAGCCATAAAATTCGGGAGGGTTCGTCCTTGTAAAATACCTCACTTTTGTCGCCGCCGTACTCATACTTGGGTTCACAGGGACTATCACCTCTCGATTGGCTTGTGCCGTCACTGCTTGAGCCAATATTGGAATGTCGATTTAAACTCCACATTGGTCACATTCTCATTCAATGGGTCAATTAGAGCATGAGGAAGAGCTTCGAGAGGAACCTCTTGCTAAACATTGCCTTCCTCCAACCTTCTAGCATTATCCCTTCCAGTAGTCATATCTTGAAAACCATCAAGAACGGGTTAGGAGAAAGACTTATAGAGTTAAACTCTATGGCACGACATAGAGAAGTGAAGAAGTGAAGTTTCCTAAACATGTAATAGCCTCTCATTCATAAATGTGGCACGCTTCACACTTATGAACAAGACTCTACTAGATGCGGTTTGAGACATCCTAGAACCATTCTAAACATTATGCTCTGATTACCAAGTTTGTCATGACCCAGGGGTACCCCCTTGATGTAAAAAGACGTATAAGACCTCGAATGGCCTTATACAAGCCACTTAGAATATCATAACATAAAGTAATAGAAAAGGTGCAGAAATTTAAAACTTTTCAATACAATCAAAGTCTTTTATAAAACGAGTGGAAATCTAATAACATTGTCTCAAACCATCTAACATAAGAAGATAAATCTTGGGACGCAGCCCATACAATAGTCCAACAAGAAAATAAAGACATAAAAGAGATAGGGTGATCCAATCCTCGAACACAATGAGGTCTCACCAAAGCTTCACTTCATTGATCACTAACAACCTACCCACAAATGTGTGAATCGGGTGCACTGGACCCTACATTTGATAAGAATGTAGTCGAGAGTATGTGTTAGTACAATCAAGTAATAAACATGATGGCTGGCATAGATAACGTAACATAAGCATTAGTCAACATAAGACATAAGGCATAAACATAATCAATACATAATAAGCATCATAATGGAAGAGGAATACTCCCTTGAGTAACCTTACTTAACCTTAGCCAAGACTTAGGTCATCCGCCTCTAGTCAAGCTTACATCATAGAAGGCATATCTAGCAACACTCCAAGTCAAACAACTTCATAATATAATCACATTAGTCATACATAATTTTAAATACATGGGAATTCGCCTAAATTCCTAGTTCATAAAGACTAATGGGTATTTGTCTCTTGCCTTACTTACTTTTAGATTGCGGGTACTCGCCTCCACTATCACATCATATGACACGGGTACTCGCCTCCACATCATTTTATAAGGATCGTGGGTACTCGCCTCCATGTCCATTCATCATAGTAAGAACGTGGGGAATCACCTCTTGTTCAATTCTGAGGAGTATGGGAAATCACCTCATAGCTTTACATATGGAGGTCAAGGGTAATCGCCTCTAGCCTCATCATTTATTAAGAATTTTGGTCTAGATTCATTTTAGGTGAGAAATCCTTTCAATCTAGAATCATTCATGTGAGTAAACCTTTCACATTCATTCAATCATGTTTATCAATTCAATATGGGAAGTATCCCTTCCACATCATAACATCAATCGATCAACAATTAATAGTCTAGGCTTTACTCTCAACGCACTACATCTTATGAACATCATCTATGCTTTAATTTCAAGTAATTAACATCATATTCATAATATATGCTTCAATCTAAGCAATTCTAATCATAAATCATAAATCCTATAAGGAGTTATCTAACCCATAGAGTTTCCCTCACATGGCATCAAACCCAACATATCAATTCAACCCTAAAATCATAGGATAGGCATGGGTACATGTAATTTC
>JAJOOO010019289.1:0-11972 GCA_029582685.1 Solanum piurae | reverse complement strand
ACGACCCTTTTTAATTTTGTTCCCGTCGACTAATTCGTCACTCCACTGTATTAGGTTTACTAAAATGGTCATAACTTTTACTCAAAACTCGGATTGTTGTGAAATTGGTGGCGTTAGAAAGAAGATTCAAATACCTTTAATTTGATACATTATGGGTCACACAACTGTTCATATTCTAAGAGATATGGTCGGTTGAAGTTGATCCAAAGAGAATCTTACATCAAAACTTAATCGGTAAGGAAACTTTCGACTCAATTTTGTGCTAGGAGTTTCTAGTGACCTTAATGGATATCCAAAATCATTCCCACACTAAAGAATTTACCTTTACACATAAAAAAATTAAGAGTCACTTAGTACGACCTTATACGCAATTCAAGAATGGTTAGGAGCTTAACTTAGAAATTTTTGGAGTGTTACAAAACCTAAATTTCTAGTATCGGACTAATCCACTCCAATCAATATCTTTCGAGCATCAACCAGAGATCGGAAGTATGAATTAAGTTTGCAATCTTAACCTAAAAGTTAACCCCCATGATAATTACACCAAATTCATGTATGAACAGAAGCAAACTAGAACATAGCACAATACTCACTACATTAAATCAACACCCTACCCCATAATTGCACCCTTAGATCTTAAGGTTTTATCCACACATCACAAAAAGTAAATAGATTATACCTTCCATGAAAGAACCCATGGGTAACATGAATTTAAGCAATTACAAGTAAACCCACTTTAGATTCAACTTCAATTTGTCAATTTCAAACACAAAGTTGTAGAATCCCAAAAGCTAGAAAAGTGATATGTAAAGGTAAAATATTCTCTCTCTCTAAACTCTTCACACACTCTGATATTCTCTAATGATAATCCTCCTCTACTTTCACTCTCTTTTGGACTATTTATAATTTCCAAAAATTGGGCCAAAAAATCCACTACGTGACTCAATCGGTGACATTAGTCGGGCTCGTTGAACTCGTTCGATAAATCACCTTTTTCTCCTTAGCTAACCTTTCGATGCTCTAGGCTTCAGGAGTTTGAACCTCAATTGGTGGATTCGATTGAGTTAGCCTTTCATGTTCAGTGCATCATTGAGTATCATCTTGGTTCGCCTATCGAGCATTCAATATTTTCTTTTCACACTGTCATTTTGGGCAATGTTTGTCAAGGCTGGCTTTCTCATTCAGTGGATCACCTTCTCTAATAGAGTCTTCCGTCCTGATTTGATTGACACAAGTGCTATGCACTGTCATTTTGATCGAGGTCGTGCTCAGTTGGCGATTCGCCTTTCTTGCTAAGCGATCAATAATGTATAGTTTGCACTTCTTTTTGCATTTTTGGTCATTCTTTTAAACATCAATCCTTGCCTTGTCCAATTGCCTTCATTGCGGCAAATCATCAACATTTTATAAGAATAAGATAAAATTAGTCATTGAAGACACTAATTATTGAGCTAAATAGACCTTAAATGAGTGCAAATCTATTACTAATCATCATACAACCAAGAACATGATTGTGAAAGAATTTCTCACATAAAGGATTCATAAGGTTGAAAGGTTTTCTCACCTAAGTTGAATCAAGTTTAAGAGCTATTCTAAATGAACTATAGCTTGGATTAGTTTCTTAATTGGGTCTTTTCATGGATGATAATATGACTATGATTAATGACTATTTCGTGGGATTTTACTTAGCTCTGAGTGAACTAGCGGCTACTACCCATGTATAATAAACTATGTGCCACCATAAGATTTGTCTCAGATAGACACTAGCTAATGGATCCACTTTAGATCAGATTCATGGTTCTTACCTTGAAAAGTAAAGAAATCTTTGTTCAGTGTGGGATAGACATCGGATTCTATGTAAAAGCTCACATGGTCTATATCAGTTACATGGTAAATTTCCCACAATAATGAATTAAGGTTACTTCTAAAGTATCTCACAAATGTTTTAAAGATGTTGAGCTTGCATTGACCATGATAATGACTTACGTTTTCTAACCTCTTATCTTATGATTTAGCTTGATCATTGCATGTCATGTAAAGTCCTTTTAAGCATAATTTCATAACTCTATGCGTTTCTATCATACTTATTGCATTCCATGTACTAATGCATTTTGTGCCTACATTATTTCACTAATGTAGGATCCGACGCTCCTGCCTCTCACACTCCTAGCTAGTTGATCTTTTGGAGCTCAATGATTAGTGAGTCCTCATGATCCGAGGGCCGAGACACTTTTATAGCTTTTATGTCATTTCAATTTTCAGATTTTGTAAGTGATGTATGGGTTACGTCTCAATCACTTCCTTATGATGTAATAAATGGCTTGTTGAGACTATGTTAGACTTCTACTTTGTCAAACTCCTATGACATAAGACTGTTCTCTTGAACTTTATATTTTTATTATCTTTTATGATGTATGCTAAGTGACTTGTGTAGGGCCTCCCGGGGTTCTATATGTCATGTTATTCCTAAGGTATACTTTAGGTTATGACAGTTGGGTACCATATTGTTGGTACTCACTTCTTACTTCTACATTTGTGTAGGTTCCGAGTCTGGTAGCGTATGATTTCTCCCCTTCTCCTATCTCTAAGGCTTGTCAAAAAACTGTTGAGAGGTAGTTGTTTGTCATCTCAACGTGCCCTCTACTTCTTCTTTTCATGCTTTGTTTTATTTGAGAAACAAAGACTTGAAACTTGTACTTATTTCTTGATTCCGTAATTTATGTATAAGTGCTTTGTAAACGTGACAATCAGGTTTTGGGTTGTTAAAAGAATGAATATGTTTTTCGCTTTATCTTATTCTTGTTTTATCTTTCTGCATTTCTTCTGTTTCATAGGGTTGAGGCTGGTTTTTCTTTGTTGGAATAGACAAGTGTCATCATGTCCATTTTTGAATCGTTACATCAAAAGACTCCATCCTTTTTTGGATCATAATAAAAAGTTTTAAAATCAATGGGCATTTTGCGAAATAAGTCTTAAAAGAGGTCCTCTAGATACAATAGAGAAAATGTCATAAATGATCCTTGAATTATTGAAGTAGGTCTAAAATGGTCCCTTAACAATATATTTACCGAATTTAGTCCTTTAACTATTCAAAATATTGTCAAGTTTGGTTTATTAACTATACATTTATCAATTTTAGTCTCTTGACGATACACTTCTCATTTTTAATCCGTTATGAATTCAAAAACTTATCAGACTCAGTCTTTGTCTTTTTTTTTAATACAAATAACTTAAGTTTATATTATTGAAACTCATGCTTCTGTAAAATTAGATGTTTAAACCATTTTTCCAGTTTTTTACTCTCCCCACTACTTTTCTTTAAATAACTCTTAAGAAAAGAACCTAACCTCAACGATTCAAATAAAATTAATGAAAATTAACATATAAGTCTTGATTTTATTCAATGGAGGATAAAATGAATTATACTATTATTGCTAATGACTTGAATATGCTATGTCCCCTTCTTTAGTGGTTAACAATTCATAATCAACGTGTATATTTTCAAAAAAAAATCATAAAAAATAATAAGAGATTTGATATTAATACTCAAATTTCTCTACGTAAAATAAAATGAACAGAATAATAAAATCGATCTATTACAAAATAAAATTAATCTAAAAAATTGTAAATCTACCATTTAAAAATTTTAACTTCTAAAAAAATTAAACAAACCCTTTAATAATGATGTTGGACTACAAAATTTGGAATCAAAATATGTGAAGTGAAGAACTTTTAATTTAATTATCATTCCAAGAAACTCATTTCTATTAAATATAAATAAATCTCTCCCCACACCCAACAGGTAATAACTTTTTTCTTTTTATGATTATAATATTTTCAAGTCATTAGCAACAATAATATGCTTCATTTTATCTGCTATTGAATAAAATTGGGAATTATATCTTCATTCCTCGTGAATTTTATTATGAATTGTTAAGGTTAAAGTTCTTTTCATAAGTGTTATTTGAAGAAAAAGTAACTGGGATAGAGAAATGACTGAAAAAATGGGGTAAAGATTTAATTTCACGAAGACATGAGTTCAGTTAATATAAATGTTGCACCTCGAATTTCAAAAAGGGAAAAGGTTGCATAAATCGTAGCTACTAGTTCAGGTCTACGAGAACAGTCTACAGTTCGTAGAACTTTCTACGAGTCATAGACCAGTCTCGTAGAAAGGGAGAAAATAATTTTTGAATAAACAAGTTTTTGAACTTTTCTACGAGTGACAAGGATGGTCCGTCAAATAGTCGATGAGTCGTAGATAGATCTCGTAGGAAGGTCCCAAACTTAGTGAAATTTTAAAGGTCAAGTTGATTTCTATGATTGGGTGTACGGACCATAGGAATTCCTACGGGTCCTATTAATAACGCATCAGATTTAGTAGTGTCTTCTCTTTAGGACTTTGTTGTAACTTCCTCCTTGTATATAGGTTACAGATAAGTCTTACATATATCTTAGTTTATCTCGTTGCTGTAGAAGTTGTACATAATCTATATATACTTAGTTTACAATCAATAAAACACATCATTCCTTTCATTCTACTGGCAATTTTATACTTTATATGGTATCAAGAGCCAATTAACTCTCACGAGTAAATTTCTATCGAGAAACCCTCCCACCCTTCCCAGAAAAATGGCCCCAAACATCACTGTAACCAACTCTGATGCCAATACAACGATTTTTCAGTTTAATCCTGTCACCCAGTTACCAATCAAATTAAGTGGCAGCCACAATTTTTCCATTTGGAAAGCACAAGTGTCCATGCCTATACATGGTCACAATTTTTTTGGCCATCTCGACGGTTCTTGCCTAGCCCCTGCTCGTACAGTGGCTCAAAATAATCAGGACGTCAAAAATCCTGCATTTGTTTCATGGTATCACCAAGATCAACTAATTCAAAATTCCATCTTGGCCTCAGTTGATCCAACTCTTGTTGCTACGGTTGTCGTTGCATCCACTTCCCAGGCTGCTTGGGATGTTTTGCACACTGCGTATGCCAACAAATCGCAAACAAGGATATTTAGTTTGCGCGATCGTCTCGCTTGCCTCACAAAAGAAACCTTTCATGTCGCTGATTATCTGGACCAGGTTCGATCTCTCTGTGATGAACTTGCCATTGCTGGAGCTTCTGTGTCCAATGAGGAACTGATTGTCAAAATCCTCACTGGACTTGGACCTGAATTCCGTGAAATATCATCTGTTATTCGTGCAAGAGATTCTACTATCTCTTATCCATAACTTTATGAGAAGTTACATGACCATATAATTTTTGTCAAACATGAAGAATCAAAGAAGCCACTCTCAACACTTATTACTGCTGTTATTGCATAGCAAACAAACATGCATCCTCGCCAAGGAAACACATCTAATAGGCGTTCAAATGCAAATTCCCCCAACACCAACCAGTCAAGGCGTGCCCAACCATGGCGTGTTGGCAACAATAACCAACATCAGCGTTATGACCACACTCTGAAGTGCCAGTTGTGTGACCGTCCTGGTCATTCTGCTAAGGTTTGCAGATCACAATCACACGATCACATACAAGCCCGGGCAAACTATGTTGCTCGATCTCCAACTCAACAGGCTCCTTGGATTGTTGATACAGGCGCCACTCACCATATGGCCTCTAATGCGCAAAACTTCACTGATGTGCACACCTATCACGGTCCAGAGGAGATAGCAATGGGGGACGGTAACACCATTCCAATATCTCATACCAGTAATACTAACTTAAGTGCATCGAATCAGTAATTTAAGCTTCTCAATACCTTATGTTCTCATTCTATAAAAAATAATCTTCTTTCTATTTCCAAATTTTGCCGTGATAACCATACATCCATTGAATTCTTTCCTTTTTCTTATTGTGTGAAGGATCTGAGTACGGGGGCGCCTCTATTTCACGGGCAGAATCGAGATGGGCTATATGAGTGGCCTTCAGGCAGTGCACATCATACCCCTCAATGCAATGTTATCATTTCCATACACCTGTGGCATCGACGTTTAGGCCATCCTAATCATCGTACTTAAAACACAATTTTACATCAGTTTTCTCTTCCAGTTTCACATTCTAGAACCACTTCCATTTGTAATTCGTGTTATTCTAATAAAATGCACAGGTTCTCATTTTATGAAAATTCATTACAAAGTCAACGACCATTGCAAATAATTTATACTGATTTATGGGGGCCATCTCCTGTTTTGTCAATTGATAACAAGAGATATTATGCCTTATTTGTTGACCAGTACACGAAATACATGTGGTTGTTCACTATAAAATCAAAAAAGGAAGTTCTTGATGTCTTTCAAGCTTTACATCCCTTAATTGAGCGTCAGTTTTAAGCCAAAATTATGTCTCTCTATACTGATGGTGGTGGTTGAAGATGCTCAGTCTTCTAGCATAGCGGAGTGAGATATATCGAAGAATGAACTTAGCCTTCAACCACAAATGGGGTCCTTTAGGCAGCCGATTGCCCGTTTGCTTCCACTGGCTTACGTCGTGAAAACCCGTCAATGAAATAATGAAATGAAGAGAGGGGCTTTTCCCATCCTATGAGCCCTGCGAGCTCACGAGTCGTCAGTCACTCGGAGGATTTTATCGACCGGAACGCAGCGACGAAGGTCAGGCTTAGGGCACGAGTTCTAAAGTGAATCATAAGGGGTCGCATATATAAATCAGGCTTGTGCAAGCAAGGGACACTTTACTTCAAGCGAATAGTGCTGCCTCGCTTCCAAGGTTTATCCTCATATCTCAAAAATCATGGTATTGAACACTTAGTGACACCACCATACACGCTTCAAAGAGTGGCATCAGTTGAACGCATACACAGACATGTAGTTGAGACTGCCAAAACCTTGTTGCATCAAGCCTTCTTGCCCTCATCATTTTGGAGTTTTGCCTGTCACCAAGCAGTCTACCTTATAACTCGTCTAACCACTCCAAATTTACAAAATAAATGCCCTTATGAAATTTTATTTCACGAGGCTCCAAAGTATAAATCACTTAGAGTTTTTGGTTGTTTATGTTACCCGTGGCTTAAACCGTATGCCAAAAATAAGTTAGAGCTAAAATCGACTCCTCGTGTATATCTAGGATTTTCTAATAAACATTATTGCCACCAATGTTTTGATCCCATCAAAAATAAATTGTACTTAACTAGGGATGTTCAGTTTTTGGAAGACACGTATCCTTTTCATAATATCTTTTCGAATCTAGAAATCCAACAGAGCACTAATATCGCTTGGGAAATTTGTTCTGATGTTCTACCTGTGACTAATAAACCATCAAGTTTTGATTCTTGTCATCCCCTCCCAGATGCTCTGCCCGTGCATTCTCCACTGCCCAACTCAATGCCTGTCATATCATAAGGTGTCTCTGTTGCATCAGGTAATTCTCAGACTTTATCATCTCCATCATTGCCACACACCATTACACCACCACCGGATAATACTCAGCCTCCACCGTCACCCAGACCATTAATCACCCATCAACACAAAAATCACCAACAACTAAGTACCTTAGTGTTACCACTCCCTTCCCCTATACCTCCCACTAACCTACCTTCTTAGTCATCTGCCAATAACCTTTCCCAATCTGCACTTGCTTTGACTCCATCTGATCCTCCACCGGTGGTGACAACTTCAAGCCATCCCATGGTCACACGATCCAAAACAAATAGCCTCAAACCCAAGCAGTTTAGTGTCAGTGTTCAACTCTCCTCTTCCTTTATTTCTCGTACATACAAACAAGCACGTCCTCACCCTCACTGGAGAGAAGCGATGCAAGCTGAATTTGATGCACTTATTAAGAATCGGACATGGGATTTGGTTCCAATTACTCCTTCGATGAATGTGGTTGAGTGCAAGTGGTTGTTTCGTATAAAACATAAATTTGATGGTTCCATTGGCAGGTATAAAGCTCGTCTTATTGCAAAGGGATTTACCCAGCGTCCTGGCTTAGACTTCCATTCCACATTCAGCCCGGTAGTTAAACCAGTTACTGTTCGGTTGGTGCTTACCATTGCGACGCAGTACAACTGGGCCAATCCATCAGATTGATGTCAATAATGCATTCTTACAAGGAAGCCTTGAGGAAGAAGTTCATATGAGGCAGCCACCGGGCTTTGAAGATCAAAGTCTCTCCGCCCATGTATTTAAGTTGAATAAAGCAATCTATAGCTTGAAACAAGCTCCCCGAGCTTGTTACAATGAGCTCAAAAGTTATTTGCTAACTGTTGGATTTGTCAAGTCCCAATATGATTCTTCTTTATTTATTTTGCATAATTTTGGATTCACTGTTTATTTTCTTATCTATGTGGATGATATAATCATCACTGGAAATCAGATTTATGGGGTACGTCATATAATCGATGGTCTTTCCACTCGTTTCTCCTTGAAAAACCTTGGACAGCTCCATTAGTTTTTGGGTGTTGAGGTTATCTCTTCTACTGCTGGTCTTTTTTTGTCCCAGCACAAGTATATTATGGATCTTTTAAATGATGTTGGCATGCTAGATAGTAAATAAGCTCCTACACCTATGACCTCAACTACCATTTTGACAGCTTCAGTGAATTATCCTCCGCTGATGGTACTCTTTATAGGCGGGTAATTGGAAAGTTGCACTACTTATCCTTTACACGTCCTGATATTGCCTTCACTGTTAGCAAGCTCTCCTAATTTATACACAATCCACGCCACTCTCACTGGAAAGCAGTCAAGTGATTACTCTGTTATCTTCGTCACACCTACCAATATGGCATACAGATTGCCAAAGCTCCATATTCTCGTTTGGTTGTTTATTCAGATTCAGATTGGGCTGGTGATCCAAATGATCTCACTTCTACCTCTGGCTATATATCACGACCTGAGAGCACCCCCTAGTCGTAACACGGCGTATTCGACCTCGAAGAGGTCTTATACAAGAACTTAGCATATCATGAACATTAAAGCATATGAAAATAGTAGAAAATTTAAAAAAAATATTTACAATCGAAGACTTTATAAAATAAGAGAGAGTCTATGACACTAAGTCTCAAACCATCTAAAACATTAGACTTAAATCTCTTTTAATACAACTTAGGGACACGGACCTTACATAAATCTAAAAACATAATAATAAAGACATAAGTGAACAAGGTGGGTTTGTCCTCGAAACTATGAGGACTCCCCAAGTCTTCATTCCCAAGCTCCTTAGACATAACTAAACTCATGAATACTAAGGGTAACCCAAAAGTTCACCATATCCTATTTATCAAGTCATAAAAGACAAGTAGTTCCGGATTAGTCCTACAAGGTTCATCACCTTTGCTACCTCATCTATAGTCTCTAGAGGATCTCCCTTCCTTAGGTCCATAGAAATTCCGTATTCTAATAAGGCATAAAACACATATTGGGACCCTTAAGATCCACTACCACTTACTCTAGAGACTTAGGGTTAGACATCCTCTCTTGGTTAACCCTTAGGGGAAACTTAGTAGAGTTTTGATCAAGTAACTTTTTTCTCTTTCACTAAAGTTGGATCAAAATAACTCTAGACCATTTCAATCCTTTATCATCACTTTTGGTGGAATCTACCAACCAACCTTGCCTAGGTATTATCTAAGCACCCTACTCAAATGACCATACTTAAGATCAATCTTAAAGGACAACTAACTCTTTTGAAGTTGGTCAACACCTACACTCTTCTCCATTACTTCAACTAGGTAGTACATGCAACTCTCAAGGTCAACTTTAAAGCACAACATAATCCAAACAAGACCTCACAATTACCTTGCTAGGTAGGCACACTATCTCTCCCCCTTGGGAGTAAGCCTACACAAGTTCTTCTAACCAACACAAAGGCAACTATGAAGAATTATTCACACAAAAGGCAACATCACAATCTTTTACCTCAAATCTTACAAGTCACATAGCCATAATTGGTATCACAACCAACCTTTCTCTCTCGCTCTTTGTAGAAAAATCCCTTCAAGTGGTCACAACCTAAATACCATTGGATAAGGGATAAGAGACAGATCTTTTATATCTATGGCACGACTTAGAGAATGAAGAAATGAAATTTCCTAACGTCCTATAACCTCTCGGTCATAGATGTGTCGCGACTCACACCGATGAAAAAGACTCTACTAGACGTGGTTTGAGACATCGTAAGACCATTCCATAATCTTATGCTCTGATACCAAGTTTTTCACGACCCGAGAGCACCCCTAGTCGTAACACGGCGTATTCAACCTCGAAGAGGTCTTATACAAGCCCTTAGCATATCATGAACATTAAAGCATTTCAAAATAGCGGAAAATTTAAAACTTTTCTTTACAATCGGAGACTTTATAAAATGAGAGAGAGTCTATGACACTATGTCTCAAACTATCTATAACATTAGACTTAAATCTCTTTTAATACAACTTAGGGACACGTCCCTTACATAAATCTAAAAACATAATAATAAAGACATAAGTGAACAAGGTGGGTTCGTCCTCGAAACTATGAGGACTCCCCAAGTCTTCATTCCCAAGCTCCTTAGAAACCTATCTTTCAAGTATAAGACACCACATCTCCAAACCCTACACTTTGTAAGAAATGTAGAAGAAGGGGTTAGCACAAAAGTACTAAGTATGGAAGCCACGCATAAAACCCATTAAAAATGCTTAAAAGGGACATTTAGTTGAAACCATGCTTTATGCACTTTTGAACATCATCTTGAAAGAGTTGAAGAATCATAAGTCATAAACAGCTCACATATAGTTCATCAAAGCACAGAGGGTAATAAACATCACCATAGGCATAGTCTCTAATCATAGTCATAGTGCACATATCATCTATTACAAGACACACCACTCATGCATAGTCAATATCAAGACAATAACATCATAATAGAACAACAACATAGGTAACCCTTAGTTCTACCTGTGCAATGCATAGATAGGGTCCATAGTCCTATCTACACTAAGTATCACCTTTAGGCCACCATGATCATACTTAACATAAGTTCATACCAACATAAGCCAATATCACATCCATACTCATTTCATAGTAAAGCCACTACTTTAGTAACCCCTAGGGAACACTTGTGCAATGTGTGATTAGCATCCCATAATACTAACCTCACTAAGCACTCCTATAAGGCTACCTTAGTCATGCACTTTATCCTTTAGACCTCATTATAAACAGTAGCCATAATGTAACACCCCTCAAAATGAAGTAGGATAAAGTAGAGCCTCACATGCGTTTTTATGCATTAATAACTTGTTAAAATAATGAGGAATAGCCTTTTAAGTCAGTTTTAAAGAGTTTGGAAGTCAAACGTCAAGGGACGACCAAGACGTTCGGAAACTAGTATTTTATGTGTTGGTTTGTTCTAGTATGTTGTTCATGTTTTTATTTGTTGTTTGGAGTCTAAAATTAGTGGAGGTGACCCTAGTGTCCTTATAAATGTTTTTAGGGTCAAAACATTCGAATACGATGCCCCGATGCCACCCTAAGGGACCCCGAAAAGGACCCCAACCTTGGCCAAGCAAGCTGCCAGGGCAGCTTGCAAATTGCCCTTGGTGGGAACCATGGCGCGTCGCGGACTTGCTACCCCAAGGAGCAAAAAGTCAGTTCGCGACGCAGTCGTGTCGCGGACTCTACTGTCTTGAAATTTAATTCCAAATATCTTCAGGGAACAACTCCGCGTCGCAGACTTGTTCCGCGATGAAAATGCAGAAATTCAAAAATCGAGTTTGACTTGTTTAAAAGGTCCAACTAAGTGAAGGGTAGTTCGGGTACTTTGAGGAATTATTATAAACGGTTATTATACCTATTTTACAGTATTTTAGTTGGTTAAAACTCCTAAACCTAGAATTAGACCCCATTCCTCAAATTGACCCTTCCTCTCAAAAATAGATTCTCTCAAAACTCCATTGAAGACCTTGATGAAGCTCAAGCTAGAAGATGGGTTTTCAACTGATTTCTTCTTCAATTTCATGGGTCTTCAA
>JAJOOO010019288.1:0-19872 GCA_029582685.1 Solanum piurae | reverse complement strand
ACGGCTCCATTAGTGCTATGAAAGAGTAGTGATGTCTTCTATTTAAATCCATTAATCTCCCAAAGGAATTTTGGGTGTTAACAGATCTTATGTTCCAAAACATGGCCTTTTCAATCATTGATAACTAATTGTGGGGTGTTCCTTACTACTCCTTGTTTTGACTTGTAATGGGATGATGGTCCTCCCTCTTTTTGCCTTCAAACTGTTAGTGAACCTTGGTGACAAATCACCGGCTTTGCTGATTTGTTGAATGTTGAAGTCAATGGTCTCATCCTCTTCTCTATCTTTCCTCTGCTGTATTTCATCTTCTCTGTTTCATTTATTAAATTAGGGGCTTCCTTGAGGTGAAGTCCTGCTATGCTTTCCACCGGCTTGTTCATCTCCTTTATTCCTTCTGAGATGATTGCTTGTGGTTGTGCGTAACTTTCTCTAGCATACTCTTGTAATTCCTCCCTGTTATTACAACTTTCTCCCATCGTACTAGACACTTCTACTGGTTCAGTTACTTTCTCTGGAGTTTGCATGCTGCTGTTTCCCCCCTATTAGTGTCACTTCTTTGTGTCCCCTGGGATGTGCGTTGCTTACCCGAGAGTTTCTCCAACCGGTCTTTGGAGAGTTCATGTCGATCTTCTTCCTCGGGATTAAAAATAGGGTCCCACTTCAGGGTTCTCATTGGGAAGGAACAATTCCGCTGATTGATGTAGAAAGCAGGCTTTGACAAAAGATGCACGTAGTCTTCCAGAAGCGTTGCCCGGATCAACACATGTCTGTTACTAAGTAATCCTATCTTGCATTCACCTTTTAACTCACTTGGGGATTAGTTTTCTCAATTCTTGTATCTTTGGCCATCCATAAGAAAATTTCCCAATAACTGCATATTCAAGGTTTTCATTGATAATCATCTGATTTACTTCTTCTTGCTCCCATAAGACTATTGGCTCTCCGTGCAAGTACGTTACCGGCTTAAGTTGTACAGGCTTGACGTTTGTGGGGGTTGGACAAAGGGCATTCGCATATGAAGGCTTTTCTTTAAAAGGTTGACCTCCCTCAATTGAAAGTTGGCCACCATCCGTGGTGGCCATCGCCACCGTAGAGTTGACGACGGTAGTTAGGTAAACAAGGTTTGACGGCGGTAGGGTTCTGACGACAAAATTCGCCTTTTTTTTCTGTCCTTATATTTATTTATTTTAGCATTAACATTATTAAAATCTTAAGAACACCAATTAATGACTACAATTCAAATAACTTCCAATTTCTATAATTAAGTGTAAATAAATTAGGTCACTCACCACTGACTAAACTTCACCCAACTCTTGGCACATACAGATCAGATAAGCTTCTCTTTTTTTCTTTCCATTTGTTCATGTAGTCAAATGCACTTCTTTTTTTTCTTTACCAATTCCAAGTACTACTTTGGGTGTTGATTTGCCAACATTATCAAATGGTTAAGGTCAGCCACTAAAGGGGAGTAAATATAATCTTGAAGTAAGG
Source organism: Solanum piurae (assembly GCA_029582685.1). Lineage (NCBI taxonomy): Eukaryota > Viridiplantae > Streptophyta > Magnoliopsida > Solanales > Solanaceae > Solanum > Solanum piurae. The sequence continues at coordinate 18,381 of JAJOOO010019288.1, read as the reverse complement.
TTATTATACTTTACTTTGCAGGAAGGATTAACTAAGGCAACACCGAATTTTTTTTTAGCTGTAAACTTCTTTGGTAATAAAATGCTTACTTATCAAAAGAAAATTTCTTTGTTTCACATTATTAACACATTAAAATTTGATTTTTGATAATGTGATTTGACTTTTGACTTGTTCATTAGCCCTCATTCTCATGCCTTCATACGTCTAGTCATAATATTAAAATTGAAGGTGAAAAATATTTATCATTCAAACCAACTCTCCTCTTATCGAGGAGGCCCAATTATTTGAGTCGGTACACTTTTTTTAACGATCTTTCCACAAAAAATCATTTTCGGACTACCCACGTGACAAAATAATTCAAAGTCCCAACCCATATTTGTTGAACGTCAGGTCAAAAACACTATTTTACTAAAATATTAATTAGAATTTGACAAAGTTTGGATGTGGGTCACACAACAATTTGTTGGACGAGTTTTCAAACCATGGTGTTCCTCCATTTTAGTTTGTTTGGTTTGATTTGAAATACGAAGAGTCAAATTAATGTACTATTTAGTGCAAATTTTGGATATAATTTTTTAAATATAAAATTTATATATTTAAAAATCACATAAAGTATATTATAAATTACGATAGTTAATAATTTAAAATATTTTAAAATATAATAAAGAAATATTATTTAACCATCCAAATATCAATTGGGATAAACAAATTGAAATGAAAAAAAAAAGTTTTATTCTTATATATTGATTTAAAATTAGTCACCATTCAAATTTGTAATAATATATATAGTATATTAGTTGGAGAAGATCATTCCCATTAAATGCTTCCACCTTGAGTCTTGTAACACATGTAATGACAGAAAATTAAGGATATAAAATTCTATGAAATGATCATATAATTACAAATTCCAGTTGACTTCTCTACTGCTCAAGTAGTTGGCAAATCTTTCAAACCGTGTTGAAGAAAGTTCCTACTCCAATTATTGACTTCTATTCTTCTTTATAAAAATTGTATAATCATGCTTGTTTGTTTCAGCATATATATCTAAACTTTTTTTCTTACACAAAAAGAGAGACAATAACAAGTTCAAACAACGTCAAGAACAACGAGATTCTTTATAGTATTGACTATTGAGAAGTTTGTTTTTAATTTTTCGCATCTTTTATACTATCAGTATCAGTGCATATAATAAAAAGGTAAATCCAATTAGCTAGTGTAACTAGGGGGAGTTGAGAAAAAAGATGAAAAGCGTTATGAAGGTTGTGATTGTGCTTTCTATCATCGTGTGCGTACTCCTGACACCTACCGTTGCGAAGGGCGGTCGTAGTGGCCGGAGTGGCGGATCTGGTGGTAGTGGAACCAAGGCTAAAGGTGGGTCTGGTAGCAGTGGAACCAAGTCTAGTGGAAGTGGAACTGCAACCACCACATGGATCCCATCAGCTCGTGCTCGCCCGACGATGGCCGGCAGCAACAGCAACAGACACAGCAATAGCTCATCATCCCCCTCCTTTGGCTGGTCTTTCATGGCGATGACTTTGTTTGCTTACCTTACTTTTGTTTATTTTTGAACTATTTTTTATTTTGATTTTTCATTTGGTGTTCCATGTTTATATTCGAGCTCCGGTTAAATTTGAATTGTGCATTGTAGGATTCATTTTGGGGTGACACTCTCAATAGTATTTTTTTCATACTCGAGATTTAAATCCGAGATCTCTGGTTAAGGATGAAGCAATCCCGCCACTGCCCAACCCATGCTGATCTTTTGAACTAGTTCATATAATCAGCGTAAATATAATATTTTTTTTGTGTAATTGATGTGGATCTATATTGTCACCGCCTGACTTTGTAATGAACCGATTGGTCATTTTTAGAAATTTTCGTAAAATTACCGTTTTATACCTCCCGATATTGATCCCGAGTTATTTTTATTTGAGTTTTGAAAGTTGGTTTCAAACTTTGAGTAAAAATTTGTGTATTTTGTAAGTTTTAATTTTGAAAGGCTAAAGTTGTTAAAAGTGGTTTTCAGTGTCTTTTGGAGCTCCGAGTGTTGAAATGGTATTTTGTCGATCCCATTAGTCTCGAAATGTGGAAATTGATCTATGAGAGTTTTCGGTTTCAAACTTGGAGTCTTTAAGAGGAATTGAGGTCCTAAGTTTAAAATTTGTGCAATTTAGCCTTTTGAGTTGACTTTGGTCAACAATTAGGGTTCGGATGCTCGAATCGAAATTCTGAGAGTTTCTTTGGATTCATGGGCTGATTTTAGGCCTAGGTAAGGTCTTGGTTGAATTTTCAGAGGTCCCGAGATTATTTTGGCCTTTTGGGTGTTATGCTAGTTTCTTGTGACTTTCACGAGTTTTGAGTCAAGGAGACCTCAAATTCATGTTTCGACAATTCTATTCAGTTTGAAATGTCGAGTATAATCACTTTGCATTTTAGGTTTGTGTGTACGGAGTTCTTTACAAATTCCGGTGGTCCTTTCAAAGATTTTTTGTGTTGGCTAATGTTTATTGTTCTGCAGTCCTCGCGTTTGCGGAGGGCCTTCTCTTTTGCGATCTTCGCTTTAGCGAAGGGCGGCTCGCAAAAGCGAGACTGGCCATTTGAGCGGGAGTTCTTTTAAGCAAATCAGGGCTCGCTTTAGCTATGATCGCTTAAGTGAAGCCCGGTTCACAAAAGCGAGACCCCTTGTTTTTGCGGGGTTCGCTTAAGCGAACTTAGGTCGATTTTGCAACATCATAGAGGGATTTTTGGTCTGAAATTTCCGAGTTTGAGCCCCATTTTTTATTTTGGGGCTTGGCAAAATCCTTGGAAGCGATTTTGAAGAGATTTCTTGAGCTAAATCATTTGAGTATGCTTCAGTGACCCTAAAACTTCAATTCCTTTCAATTATTTTTTATTTTAATATCAAAACTCAAAATTTTAATTGGAAAATGACAAGGTTTTTCAAGAACTTCAGTTTTGAACTAAAATGGTGATTGTGAATTGATTTTAAGTTCTTTTTCGAAATGGTTTTCACTAATGTGTTCTAAATGCCTTGGGCAACTTTTTCAAGTAAAGATTTTCGGATTCAAACCTCATTTTTTAATTTAAATTTTTGAGTTGAATGAGCCATTTTTCAAAGAGTATGATATGGGTATTGTTATTTCCGGAATCTAATTGTGATTTCTTAATTGAATTATATTGTGTGGCTTTGGACGTTGTTCGGAAGGGGAAGACTCAAGTCTAGTCTTGGATTGACTATTTGATTAAATTAAGGTAAGTGATCTCCTAAACCTTGTAAATCTAGTAGAATCATGTATTTTCCTTCGTTGTGTGTGTTGGGAAGTAATGAAAACGAGGTGATGGCTTCATTGTTCCACTTGATTAATCTTAATAAATAAATAAATAAATAAAAGATTAATGAAAAAGCAACTTGTTAATCATAATGCTTGCGATTTTCCTTGTTGTGAGCCATATTTGATTGATTGATGAAATGCTTTGATGACATAAATGTGGACTTGAATCTCTTGAACTATTGTATGTTCTATATGGTGTGAAATTACTTATGCATACGCATTGATTGTTATACATCGGGATGAGACATGTGAGATAAAGCCGATATAAAATGGTTTCGGCTAGTGTTATTATGTCAAAGGAAAATGATTCTGGCAAGTGATGTGATATAAAGTTGATGGAAAATGGTTTCGACTAGTGATGTGTCATAAAACCGATGGAAAATGGTTTCGACCAGTGATATTATGTCGATGGGAATTAAATGGTTCCGGCATGAGTTGATTATTATGATTTAATGTATTTGATACTTGTGATTGATCTATTTGTTACATGTGTTTTACCTACTTGTTACTTGTGATTGACATACTTGATGCGTGTTAGCTGTTGAATTGTGACTATTGAACTGTGTAGTTAAGCCTTGTGAACTGTGTATTGTAGTACTGTTAGGTTAGACTGATATCTATGCAGATTATAGTTTGAGGAGGTTCGTTGGGATGAAAAGAGTATTCGAGTTCTAGCTAGTTTACTTTGTTTATTAGGTTACTTGTTGAGTACCGTGTTGTTTGGTACTCACTCCTTGCATCTACACTTGTTGAAAGACTTGAGAGGTATCTGTTTGTCATCCCGGTAGACCTTCGTTTTCCTTTTCATTAAGCTTTGTTCTATTTGGGAAATAAAGACATTGTGACTTTTACTTATTTTTTATATCCGCACTTTATGTATTAGTTGTTTGTACACGTGACAATCGGGTTTTGGGTTATAATAAAATGAATAATTTTTTCGCTTTTATCTTGTTCTTGGTCTTTTCCATTTTTTCTTTTGTTTCATTGGGTTGAGGTTGACTTGTCTTGGTGGGAATAGACAAGTGTCATCACGTTTATTTTTTGGATTGTGATAGACTTGTACATTAGTTTTGAATGGGGTACGAGGTATTGCGTTCTTAATTAAGGTTTCACTTCCCATCTCGTAAATGTATTCAATATTTTTTTTAAAAACTAGCTAAGCTTGCCGCATACTTTTATGAGAAAATTACGCGGTTAAGCAAACTTATACTACTTAATTAGTCATCATAGCTATAGTTTGCTATAATTACTACTCGCGACTAACATTAACCATCAATTACGTGAACTGACTTCAAGTTTGAATAATTAGTCATGTTTGTATAATTCGCGACATTTGTATAAATGTAACATCCTGTAAATTTTTTGAGTAAAGACTCGAACCATTTTTCGTTGTGAGTAAGATTTTACCAAGGAATTTAAAATTTCTTAAGTGTTAAGGTCAAGTCACTAGATATACAACACCTTGAGTTTCAAAAAGAATTAAAGAGAATTCATTCAAATAATTCCTTAATTTCTTTTAAGTTTTGGGTCAAATTCAAACGACCATAACTTTCAGTACATGATGAGTTAGGAGACCCATAAGATATCAAATGAAAGATCTCTGAGTTCTCTTTCCAACGCCATCAAGTTTGCTAATTTTTGAGCTCGTATGGGGGAGATATGTCCTTTTGAAGTCAGGCTGTTTATTTAAGGAAAGTTACCCAAAATTATGAGGGATATTTTGATCTTTTCCTTACCCAATCATATTAAAATGAAATATAGTAAAATTTAGAAGTCTAAACTGATTTGATTAAGTTTTCACAAATCCTAATTACGCTTAGGGTTTTAGAAGAAAGTTCAAGAAGAGAAAAGAGGAGAAAGGAGGAAAAGGTTCAAGGCGTTCGTCGAGATTTCTTGCAATCTTCAAGGGTTTTTTGCCAAGGATTCGATCCTAATAGGTATGTAAGCTTCCATAGTATTGAGTTCGTTCACCCACACGCCAATCATGAGTTTCTTTTGCAAATCTATCCATAAATATTGAGCAATTTAAGTTCTTGATAAGTGTTCTTGAAGTTTCATTCTAAATCTTATTTTGTTGAGGTTTTGAGGAATTCTTGAGAGGAAAGTTAGTGATTTGAGGGTTGTTTTGAGTAGACTAGTGTATAATTATGTTGGGTATTCAAATCTAAGTGAGTGGGGAAGAAACCATTCTAATCTAGGCGAACTAGGGTGAGAAAATGAGCAAAGAAATTCATCGGGGTTTTTTGGGAATAGGCTGGCGCGCCGCCCCACTATTGCGCCATCAACGAGTGTCTGTAGGTAGAGGGCTGCCCCCACTCCGCCGCCACTCAGTGCGCACCAGGGTCGCCTGCCCCCACCTTTTCTCCGTCGTTTTTCCCGCTTGAGTTCTTTAAAAGGGTTCCTTCAATCCCTATTGATTCCAAACACTCTAAACTACTTATAAACACCTAGAAATCATTCATAACATGAATCATAACCTTGAATTCATAATTTAAATTCAAGGTAGAGTTAAGATTCAAGTCTTGAGAGTTCTTTCGAGTCTTTTGAGGAGTCTTCTACAATTACTAATAACTTGTTTCAAGACTCAAGTAAGTGAGTTTAAAGTATGAGAATGAGGAGAATGTATTCATGAGTCTACACTATCCTTGTGATCCTTCATATCATGAATAATAACTTTTGAATTCATAATTCAAATTCAAGAAAGAGTTAAGAGTAGAGTTCAAGAAAGTTTTTGAGTTCAATTGTGAATCCTTTGAGATCAATTATCGATTTGAGCTAAGTTTTTAGGAAGTAAATATGAGAATGAAGAGTTGTATACCTGAGTTGCATATTGTTATTTAGACCTTTGAGTCGAGTCGTTCATGCCCATAAATTCCGCATGAACTCTATAAATTGAGTATCTTTGAGAAGAGTAGTATCTTCAAGTTCTAAGTTCTTGAGTATTGAGTTCCTAATACTTTTTTGAAACTATATTTCAAATTTTTTTATTACTATATGTTATACATGGAGATCCTTGAGTTGAGTAGTTTATTCCCATAATTCCGTATGAACCCTATGAGTCGAGTAGTCTTGAGATGAAAAGTATCATTGATTCATTGAGTTGAGTAGCTCATTCCCATAATTCTGCATGAACCCTCTGAGTTGAGCATTCTTGAGATGAGTAGTATCATTGACTCATTGAGTTCTTGAGTTGTTGAGTTTCAAGTATTGAGTTCTATGCATGGTTATTGAAAACCTTGAATTGAGTCGTTCACGTCCATAATTCGGCGTGAACCCTATTTTAAGAAGTCTTTTTACAAATTATTTTAAAACTTGTTTTAAAGACTTGAGCACTGAGTTGAGGAAGAGTAGAGTTGAGTTCATTTTCTTTAAAATGATATATGGGAACTAAGTATTCCTAAGAGTAAATGTTTTTACATTTAAGATGAGAGGAAATTGAGATGTCCGAAAGAATTTTGAGTAGTTTGAGTACCACCTCTTTCAAGAGAATTTTTTTTTAGTAATAATCTCAAAACAGAGAAAGAGTTATGTTTTTAAACATATGAGCTAGTTATAATTTGGGAGTAGTATTGAGCACGGATATGGAGGAGAGTTCAGACAACTCACAGCCCCCATAAAACATGTAGCCAACGTGGGTAGAAAGGGTCATACTTTTTAGATGATTCTTTATTGTTTTTTAGCATAGACTAGTGTATCCACTTAGTAGTAGGTTCTATACCTTGACAAAGTATAGGACAGTTCTAGCAGCGTGAGCTAGACGCTATATCATCACATAACTCATAGTGATGGTTGTTGGTTAGAGAATCTCCCATAGAGTTATATTGTATTTTTATATACAAACTGAGTTATTATTGTATTTTTCAATACATCGAGTTGCTATCTACTGTTTTAAAAGCTTTCCATTTATTGCATCTTTTATTGTTGCTTTATCCAAAGTTGAGTATCTTATTGTTGAGTTAAGCCCTATTTTCTCTGAGTTGAGTTGAACTATGTTTCACCGAGTTGAGTATCTTACTATTGAGTTGAACCCTATTATCTCTGAGTTGAGTTGAATTGAGTTAGTTGAGAAGAGGTAAGTATGTTTCTTTTCCATCAGTTCAAGCTTATGTTTATGCTTTAGAATTCACCCCTCTCCCACTCTCTCGCTCGCCACTCTCATCCCTATAGCATGTAGCTACGAATCGTACAACAAACTATAGCTATGGAGCATAATTAAGCTATTTTTGAGTGACTATTTGCGAAAGTTCCCTTACTTCTATTGTCACGCTCCGAGCTTACACCCTAGGCGTAACTAACACTCGAGAACTATTTCTAATTCCTAAGAGAACCATTGGCCTGACTACATGACTTATATGACATCAAACAATACATGGAAGCTTAAATAGGTGAACAATTAGACATTTTAAAGAAGTCTGAGCAATATTGTCTTGTAAAATACTTAACATAAATCAGGAGTTAAATAAAACATCCTGAGAAAATACTGGAAACAACTAGTTTGATATGTCTATGAAGCCTCTAATCAACGTAAAATAGATGTCGGAACAAGACCCGCGACACCTCCAAAAGCTACTAACATAAAAGAAATAGAGTCTCCTGGAAGTAAGCAGGCCTCACCAAAATCTGTCTACGCGTGAATAATGATCTCAAAATACATGTTGATGATTCCTCGAGTACCTGTATCTGCATCATGAAACGATGCAGATCGAATAACGTCAGTACATTAAATGTACATGTAAGTGATAAGGAAGGAGTGAACAACTTTCTGGCTTGAATGACTGAAAGCAACATAACTAGATCAATACATGATTATGAAATGAAAACCATTTAAGCTTTACAACATAATATAAAATGAAAACAACATGAAAATAATATACTTTATTTGTGGGGAGTTTCTCTAACTGACAACCATTATCATGAGCCTAGCAATGATACAACATTTAACATCATGTTGTCAGGGACATCCTATACTTTGTCGTGGTATATGATGATATCGTGACTATGGATCCATCTAATTGACCTTCTCAGAGGCAGGGAGGAGTCGCATGAAGAATCAATGCTATCCTATCCTACACTGGCTACGTAGTTCTATGGGACTTCCGAATCATAAAAGACTTTAACCCAATTCGGTGCTCGATACTACTCCCAATACAATGAATGCACTTCTTACTTGATTAAAATACTTTTCAAAACATGGAACGTGTTTACATTCTTGAAAACATGCACTTATGAACTTATCTTTCAATTCCAATAATCAACATAGGTACATAAGTATATATATATAGCTATATATATATATAACATTTGAAACTCTTAAGTGTTCATGAAATAGAACCTTTGTACTTTCCTCTAAACTTTAGTTTGATTTGAAATTGTGAATTTAAGAGCTATGATTAGGATATAGGATTTCTCAATGATTAATGTAGGCTTATATAGTTAGTAATAAGATGAGAGCGATGACACGAATTGAAAAGCACAGGCGCGACGCGGAGGAGGATTTAAATTTTTGGTCGCGAAATAATTTTTGAGGCAGAGGACTCCGTATCCTCTCCGCGATGCAGAGAAGGGATGATCGACTGGAGGCTAAAAATTTTAAACGTCTCCGCGACGCAGATCTGAGCGCTAATTTTTTTCTGATCTTTTCTTCCTCTCCCAAACTCGATTCAATTCATACCCAAAGCAGTTTTATTGTTCAAACTCACGAAATTTCACAAACCCAGAACACTTTCAATGAAGCCCATACAAAAAGCTATCAAACGACTCAATTCATTCGCAAAACACTCGCCTCAAGAACCCAAAAACCTTCATTGTTAACTAAAACACAAGAACTTTTGAAGAATTCAATCATTCAACTTCAAGAAAGAACTTATGGGTAAAAAATTACATGATTGGAGTGAGGGTGAAAAAATCAATCACTATGGGAACCTCACATACTTGGAAAGAACGAAGTTCTTGGCGATTTCCCAAAGTCTTGAAGAACTCTTGAAACCTCCTTTTTTCTCTTCTTGAACTTTGCCCTAACTTTCTTAAACATTTTAGAATAAATGAAAAACTGATTTCAATCAGCTTAGACCCCTAATTGGGTGAAAAAGACGTGAAGGCCTAGTGGGGTAGGGAAAAAACTATAATTGCCCTTCTCAAAATGGATGAATTTCCTTAACTAGACATACTGCACTCAAATATGCATATCTCCTTCATCTAAACTTGGAATTTAGCAAACTCGGTGGTGTTGGAAAGAGGACTTAACGACCTTCGATTTGATACGTCATGGGCCACCTAACTCATCATGTGCTGAAAGTTATGATCATTTGAAGCTGACCCAAAACTCAAAATCGAAAAGTAACTTGAACAAATCTCAACTTAGCTCTTTCCAATTTAGTTCTTTCTAGATTTAGATCTTTCTAAGACCGAGGTGTTACATTTATTCGTGTATGTTGGGTCATGTACATAATATATACATGATTTTATAAAATAATATTGATATTCTAAGAAAATAAAATTTTGAATAAATAATTATAAATGAATGAATAAGGATAGATTTTCGTGAATAATCAATATGAGTATCATAACAACATTAAACTATAGTTGATATGATAATTACAAACAAATAATTAGAAAATATTGATAATTGTGTATAATTGAGTTAACTGCTTTGCAAACTCTAATACATCCTTAAATATTTTTTTGTTGAATGCAGTACTATATATATTGAGCTATCTTCTAAACCCTTCACTTCTCGTGATAGTGAAGAGTTTTACATAGACCCCAACTACCTTATTAATTGTATAACTTAAAAAAAGTAATTATAAATTTGTCTAATTTTTTAAAAGAAAAATTACATTAGTAGGTCGAACATGTGATATGTATTTACCATATACAATTATAGTGTAAAAGGATTACAATTCATCGCTATAGTTAGAATTTTATAGCAAATTTTTCTTTCCTCTCAACCTTTTTTCTCTTCTCAGCCCTCTTGCCCGCCTCTCTCCTCTCTCTGCCCTCTCCCACTCGCCTTCTCTTATCTCTTTGTAATACAAATAGAAATGATAGTAGTCAATGATACAAATACAAACACAAAACACACAAAATCATACATAAATACAATACACAAAACAACAAATGCATACTAATACAATTTATTACAAAATACGACATTGATATAGATGTATTTGTTGATACAAATTGTATTTGGATACAAGTATTCGTTAATGCACTTGAAACAACTGATTTGCATCAACAAATATAATAGTTGTCTTTGATACAATTGTATTCATTTATACATATCAATTGTATTCGTAATTATCGATCAGATGTACAAATCAATTATATCTCTCTCCTAGATCACGCTCACCTCTTTCCTCCCTCATCCAATCTCGCTATCACGATCTAAAAATGGATGTGATTACACTTATCTATTCCTTCCAAGACAAGTCAGTCTCAACTCAACAATACGAAAGAAATCCGAAATGTAAAAACAAGAATGACATAAAAGCGGAAAACTTATTCATTCTAAAACATAACCCCAAAACTTGATTGTCACGTGTACAAGTCACTAATGGAAAGATAATCACAAGTTCTAGTGTCTTTGTTTCTCAAATTGATCAACAAAAATAAAATAAGGAACAAGAGGGTCCGTCGGAATGACACCAACTACCTCTCAAAGTCCTATGAAAGTCTTGGATATACAAGAAGAAAATTACATGTACGGGTCCGGACTCCGAACATACACAAGTGTAGAAGTAAGGAGTGAGTACCAATCAACACAGTACTTAGCAAGCAACCTATTAAATAAGGCAAAACTAACTAGATAATGAGTGCTCCTTTCATCCCAACCAAACCTCTTCAAACTACAACTTGCATAGAAATCATCCCCACCTAAACGTTTCACAATATACAGTTCACAAGGCTTATCAATCATAGTCCAATAGTCACAGTTCAACAACGAACAAGTATCAAGTATAACAATCACAAGTGTCAAGTAGTACAATCACAATTATCAAGTAGATCAATCACACGCATCAAATAGATCAATCTCAAGTATCAAGTTCATCAAACCATAATAGTCACTAGCCGGAACCATTTCCTTTCGGCGTTATATCACATCTCTAGCTGGAACCATTTCCCTTCGGCGTTATATCACATCTCTAGCTGGAACCATTTCCCTTCGGCTTCATATCAAATTAGTTGTCGGAACTATTTTCCTTCAGCATAATATCACATGTCTCATCACGGAGTATAATCATCAATGCAACTAATCAATTTCACACCATAAGGAAGAGACACCAATTCAAGCAATTGAAGTCCACAATAATGTCATCAAAGCATTTCTTCAATCAACCAAATAGGATCCACAACAAGGCATTTCACAAAGCATTATAATCAACACGTTGCCTTTTTCATTAATCTTTTTTTATTCATTAAGATTAATCAAGTAGAACAATGATCCCATCACCTCATTCTCATCACTCCCCAACACATACAATAAAGGGAAATACACACGATTTTACTAATTTTACAAGGATTAGGAGATCATTTGTCTCAAATAAAAGTCAATTCAAGACTTCAGTCTTTCTCTTTCGAACAATGTCCAAAGCCACACAATCTGATTCAATCAAGTAATCACAATAAGATTATGAAAATAACAATACTCATATCATACATTTTGAAAATGAGGTTTGAATCCAAAAATCTTTACTTGAAAATATTATCTAGGGCATTTGAAACTCATTGGTGAAAACCATTTTGAAAAAGGAAATTAAATCAGTTCACAATCAACATTTTAGTTTAGAACTCAAGTTCTTGAAAAACATTGTCATTTGCCAATCAAAATCTCAAGTTTTGATGTTAAAATTCATAAATGATAAAAGGAAAATGAAGTTTTAAGGTTACAAAAGTTTACCCAAATGATTTAGCACAAGAAATCTCTTTAAAATTGCCTCCACGAATTTTCCAAAACTCAAAAATGAAAAATGAAAGTTAAACCCCAAAATTTCAAACCAAAAACCCTCTCCTATGTCGATTAAGAGAACACAGTTCGCCCTAAGTGAGGCCTCTCACTAAAGCAAATTCTCCTTTGCTTCTGCGAAGATCGCTTAAGTGACTGGCCTTCGCAAAAGCGAGGCCTGTAGACACCAGCAAACACAACCAACTTTCAAATCATCAAATGGACCCTCAAAATTCGTTTAGAATCTTGTACACACAAACCATATATGCAATTTGACTATACCTAACGTTTTGCACCTAATGGAACTGTTGAAATACGAATCTGTGCTCTCCCTATCCTGACATTCGTGAAAGTCACAAGAAGCTAACATAACACCTAAAAAGGCTAAAAAAGATCGAGACCTCTAAAAAATTCAACCAAGACCTCTTCTAGGCCTCATCCCCCGAATTCAATGAAACTCTCAAAATTCCAATCCAAGCATCCAGACCCTGAATGTTGACCAAAGTCAACCCAAAGACTAAAATCTTAAAAATTACCAACTCAGGACCTCAAATCCTAAAAAGAAACTTCGAATCTGAAATCGACGACTTTGTTTGACATTCTTCCACATTTCGAGACTGATGAAATCAATAGAATTCCATTCCGACACCCGAAACTCCAAATAACATCTGAAACCACTTTTTAACAACTTTAGCCTTTCAAATTTTCAAAATTCATAACATTTAACTCAAAACTCGAAACCAATTTCAAAACTCATTCAAAAATGACTCGAGACCAATATCGAGAGGGGTAAAATGATAATTTTATGAAAATTTCTAAAAATGACCGGCCGGGTCATTACACGCGATCCTTGATCTCATTCGCCTCTCTCCTTCTTCTAATAGTTAGTTTCTGTTACAAATCAATTTTATCAATTATATTCGTGATACAATTATCGATCAAATATACAAATCATTTGTATTTCGCTCGCTTCTCTCCTCCTCATTCTAACATGTAGCTACAGATCGTAATTAATCAAATTATAACTATAGATTTCTAATTAAGCCCAAACTATAATTATTTTTGAAAGCTTCATATTTTTTTAATCAGTTCGGACTTTGTTTTTGTATGTCTATTTACTGACTGAATTCAATTTTACTCCTTTAATTAAGTCTATTTGAAAATTGAGTTGATATGAAATTTAAATTGACCAATGAGAGATCTTTTGAAATATTTTAATTTTTTTTTATATCATATATAATCAATTAACCATATTAGCTCAAATTCAATTCAACTCACTCTTTATACCTTAGTCCATTAGTTGATATTCTCTCCGTCTCATTTTATATGTCACATTTTTACTTTGTACTTGCATTAAGAAATGATGTAACTTTACCCTTCGACCCTTATTTAATGTTTTCTTAAGTCAACTTTATTAATAAATGAAAAGATTAATTAATTATTATATCAAGGGTATAATAGGCAAAATATGGTAATTTATGCATAAATTTTATAAAATGACAAATATTGTGATCCAGCTATTTATAAAAAGGAATAACATATAAAATGGAACGGAAGACGTATATTATAACGATATTTGCAAGAAGACTCGAATTGGGATTACCGACGGCGACGTAACCAAATAATTCAAAGTCCCAATTAATATATCCTGTCAATGTCTCATTTGGTGTCTCTCCCACTTGTAATGTAATGTAAGATTAGATAAACATCCCACTTTGACATTCAATATTAAACGCACGCCGACCAAAATTATTGTATTGTAGAAAAAACAATAAGAAAGTGGGTCGACAACACTTTTTTGTTCTAATTATTAGATGATTTTTCAAACTAGTATCTTTTTTTCCCTATATATTTATTTAAAATTATAGTCACCACCCAAATTTGTAACAATATACTATATTATTTTTAATGATGCTAGTCCTCTTAGTCTCTTAGATCATTCCCGTCAAAAAAGTTTCACGTTTGAGTCTTGTAATTCACATGTTGTATGTTAAAGTGCATCATTTTACAATGTCAAAATGTGCTGCTGCACGTTGGTGGCATTTGTTGTGCATTATTTCTCACTTTTTTTTTAAGTTAGTGGTAGAATGTATGTGGCAATAGGTTTTTATGAAACTTTTATAATTTCTTTTTAACTTCTTATTTGATTATTATTTTACCTCATTATGTTTATAATTTATATAACTTTCAAGGCATTATTTTTTTATTTATTTATTTACGCACATTACTATCCCACCTTCATCTATTTGATATAAGAAAAAATTATCTCATCTATAAATCGTGGCAAGTCTTAGGAGTATAATATATAAGAAATATGCATGATTATTATTTTAAAAAGAGAGTTTTATTTAATTGAAAAACAATATTTTTTCGTGAGGCTTTTGGATTTAACTGTTTTCCTAGGTGTATTAGATCAATTACACATGTTTGTTTGTATCCTGAAGAAGACAAATCAATAAGAATAGGGTAAATTTTAGAAATCACATAATTTTAATATGAAATTACAATTTATCCCTTTTTAGTTTGTAATTACATTAATCCCTTACAAAATAACACAAACCGGATACATAATATGTTGCTCGGATATATTAAAGAGTAACTCAGATACATTATAACATAAACCGGATACATAATATATAGCTCAGATACATTAAAAACTAGCTCAAATACATTATAAAATAAACCGGATACATAATATGTAGCTCGGATACATTAAATACTGGCTCGGATACATTAATATGTAGCTCGGATACATTAAAGAAATAAGGGATTTTAGAGGTTTTTAGAAATAAAAGGGGATATTGGAAATAAGGGAAACATAAGACTGTAAAGATTTTTTAAAGTGGACTTGTATCTCTTTAAAAACACCGAGATATTTGCGTTTCAACATAATTTTTTTTATTTTCTTCATTTTTCTAACTGTTATTGTATTTTCAATATATATCACATGTATAACAGAAAATTAAGGATGCCAAATCTGATGAAAACATCACTATCAAATAGAAATCTATATATTGTTTTCAGTTTTCATATGTCAAAATTTCCCTTAAAAAATCTATTCAAATTCTTGTACGTTGACTAATTGTCAGCTTCTCAAGTTTGACATTAGACCAAATTTAAGACTATCAAATAAAGTTCCTAATCCTCTCTTGCTAAATTGCCTTTCTATGTAATGACAAATGACCAGCTCCCTTCTTCCTTATAAATATACATGTGTTTGTTGCTTCTACATATCAAAACTTATTCTCTTACACCCAAAGTGAGACAATAACAAGACAAAATACTAAGAACGTCAAGGAAAAAGATAATCTTGATAGTGTCTAGATTTTCTATCTTTTACACGATCAGTACATATAAAGTTAAATACAATTCGATAGTATATTAGCAAAAAAGATGAAAAACGTGATGAAGATTGTGCTTGTACTTTCTATCATCATGAGCATACTCCTGACACCTAGCGTTGCAAAAGGTGTGAGTGGTGGAACCAAGGCTAGTACTGGGTCCGGTCGCAGTGGAACTCCAACCACCACATGGACCCCATTACCTCGTCGTCCTAGAACCACCACCAACAGCAGCTCATCATCCGCGTCCTCAGTTGGCTGGTCCTCCATGGCTATGGCTGGCGCTTCGTTTGCTTATCTTACATTAGTTTACATTTAAACTAGTTTATTTAATTGGCGTGAACATGATTTAATTTGTATTATTGATGTTGATTTATATACATTCTCACTATTCAAGTTGTACACAAGTTTGGGTACAGGGTGTTGAAGTCCTAGGGCTTTACTTCCCTTCCCAAATTCAATGTAGAGTACTGGTATTTTACAAATATATTTTTTACATTATATTATGTTATTATTTAATTTTTTAAAGAAAGATTACATAGTAAAGCAAACATGTGATATATATTTACTATACATAACTATAGTTTAAATGTAGGGAAAAAAGGATAAATATACCCCCTGAAGGATCGTAAATAGTATCTAAATACCATCAGTTATACTTTTAGAACTCTGATACCCTTGTCATCTAACTTTTAGAGCGTGTATGTCCTTTAAGCTAACGGAAGGCAACGTTTCACGATCTTAACAGTCTATTCAAATTTTATTTAATTCTTATTCACATTTAAAAAATCGATTCGGATAATTAAAAAATGTGAAGTCTTCCATCATTGTCTTCCATCATTGTCTTCCACCAAGAGTAGTATTGAACATTGAATAATGGTGGTCTGTTGATGTGTTGTCCTTGACCATGTCCGAGAGGAGGTGCATAATTCATAGTGATCTTTATCTTGAGTTCTTAGACTCTTGATTAAGATACCCTTCTCTGATACCACTTGTTGGAATTATGACCTCCTTAATTCAGTGAAGGAACACGTACTTGCTACTTGATTTCTAACGATCGAAAGTTGCAGTAAACTGATATTCAAAATAAGAATAATTTCACAACTTCTTATTATTATCACAACTTAATACACACAATGATTACACAACTATGTAACTTAAGGAATTATAAACTCTAATTCCTAACTACCCAAGACAAAAAACCCCAGGTTTAATTCTTCTAAAGTCTTTCAAGTTTCTCAAAATCGTTAAACTTTATCCTACGCTCAATACTCAACTGCAACTAATATCGATTAACTACAATCTCACAACAATTCTCTCACAATCTCGCAGCACTCCCAAGCAAATTACAATACTCTCTCAAACTCTCTTTGACAACGTTTTGATTGATTCTCTATGTAAGTGCGCAAACTTCCTTGAAGAAGTTATTGCCCTATTTATAGATTTGGACTTGAATCCAAAACCTATTTCAACTTGAACTCCTACTTGACTTCTACTTCCTCTTCCACTTAGAACTTGGACGCTCACGTGGTATCTGTTCTCTACTTCTTTCAGTCTTCCTATTGGATTGCGGAATCCTACTCGATTGTGAAATCCTTCTCCCAGTCAGATTAGATAAAACATGTAAGTGTTGACACAACCTGTTCTATGGAACTTGTCATTCTTCAAAGCACATAACTAATTTCCACCTAACAAATTCCCCCTTTTTTTTCGATGGCAAATTTTTCAAGCTTTGTATTGAATCTGCATTGCATAGAACATTTGAACATTAGTATTTGAACACTCGTAGGTATCGCAATTCATATATCAGGTATGCATGTATCTTCCCCCTTTTGACAGCAGACAAAAACTTGAAGGAAGGATCTATACCAACCATAATAGGCAGTACTAACACAACAAACCATAACAAAGAAAACACCCAAACTTAGTCATTAGTTACAAAAAGAAAATAGGCAAAAAAAACCATTATCCACAACATCCAGTAAATCACACTACAGTTTAAAAAGACCCCAAAACACAAGCCAATGCACACATAGGCTGAAGTTTATGCATGAGGAGGCAGAACAGAAGATGAGGAGGCAGAACAGAAGATGAGGAAGTCGATCATTTAGCTAACATATCAAGGATGTTCTTTAGATGACCAGAATTAATGGACCATTCATTCATTAGTGCCTCTTGAGTCTTAGCAAGTTCTTCTTTCACTCTACAGTTCTGTCACTCCCCGAGCCTGCACCCTGGGCAGAACTAAGGCTGGCAAACGGACAGGACCGGATCAACATGACCGGTTTTACCGGAACCGGTCCTCATTACCGGATTTCGTTACCGGAACCGGGTCTTACCGAAACCGGTTTTACCGGAAATTTCCAAAGGTTCCGTCCGGTCCCTTAGTTACCGGATAGGAACCGGTTTGGACCGGACCGGAACCGGTTCTTACCGGATCATTGTGTACCGGTAATTTTTTTTTATTTTTTTATTAACTTTAATTATTATATAATATTATATTATTAATTATTAAAATTATATTATTAAAAAACTTTAATTTAAAACTTTAAACTTTAAAGTTACTTTAAATTTTCAATTGAATTTAAGTTTAAACTTTAAACTTTAAAGTTTATATTGAATTTAAAGTTTAAAATTGACTTAAAGTTTAAAGTTTATATTGAATTTAAAGTTTAAATCTTAAAATTCAATTTTATATTAAAGTTTAAACTAATATTAAAATAGTTGAAAATTAAATTTCTAAAATGACTTGGATTAAATATAAGAG
>JAJOOO010019287.1:0-15440 GCA_029582685.1 Solanum piurae | reverse complement strand
TCAGTTCAGGTGGTATCTCTATTACCCTTTTACAGTAAATGTTTACGATTTTACTTTTCGCTTTACATACCAGTACATTTTTATTCGTACTGACGTCCTTTTGCCTGGGGACGCTGCTTTTTGTTTGTGCGAGCAGGTACAGGCAGGGACTCTAATCGACCCACCCGCTAGGATTCAGGTTCAACTGTGAGTTGGTAAGCTCCATCTTATCCTGGGGCTATCAGAGGATGTTTACTTTTGTTGTACAGTTTGGGTATAGTCGGGGTCTTGTCCCGATAGTGCTTATGTCACTCATAGAGGCTATTGTGGATACAATATTCTGGGTTTTCTTTTTTGTGTAAGTAGGTATGTTTTTAGTTGTGGCCTCGTCGGCTAGATAGTACTCTTTATTTTTTTGGTTTGTCTACCATTGTTTGTATGGTTATTCTCTTTCAGGTCATGACCTCTAGGTCCAGGCTTCACTTTTTAGAGGTTGTGCTGCCCAATATTTTTGCCTCACAAGTTTGGTTTAGTTAGTATGTTTCAATGGGTAACTCGATGTATTAGGATATCGAGTGCCAGTTACGCCCCTATTTCGGGGCGTGACATTATTGTAAATGGGTTTTATACCATGAAAGGAGAATTTATGGGTTTAGATGTATTCAATCTAGGATTGATGAGGTACATTAGAATTGAAACTTTTATGATGAATCATGATTAGAATTGCTTTTAGATTGAAGCTCATGATATGCTTATGTTATTGTATTGCTTGAGAGTGAAGCATATAGAATGACTATGAGATATAGAGCTTTGACAGTAAAGCTTATGTTGTCAATTGTTGAATATTGATGTAATTGTTGTGGAAGGGATAGTTCCCACATGAATTGCTTATATTGTGAATGTGAAAGGCTTTCTCACATTGAATGATTCTAGGTTAAAAGGATTGCTCACCTAAAATGAATCTAATGCTAAAGACTAATAAATTGATGAGGATAGAGATGATTACCCATGACCTCTAAATGAGATGGATATGGGGCGATTACCCGTATTCGATAGAATAGAATAAAGAGGTGATTACCCTTATTCCTTAAAGTTGAACAAGAGGTGACTCCCCACGTTCTTAAGATATGACTTGGACAAGAGGTGAATACCCATGATCCTTACAGAAAGACAAGAGGTGAATACCCATGTCACATGATTTTGGACTAGAGGAGAGTACCCATGATCTATATATTAAGAAGGACTAGAGACGACTATCCATGTTTCTTTATAGTAAGGCAAGAGGCGATTCCCCATGTCTATAAAATATAAGCTAAACTATGTTATGATGAATGATTTGCTTGGATTGTTTCTTGAGTTGCCTTCCATGATGAGTAAGGTTGATTTGAGGTTACTTCAAGAAGTATTCCTCCTATGTCAATATGATCTATTATGTGCATTGATTATGATTTATGACCTATATTGTCTAACTCTTATGTTTATGTTGATGTTTATACTAGCTATCATATTTATTATATTTTTATACTAACGCATACTCTTGCCTACATTTCTTATCAAAATGTAGGGTCCGACGATCTCGACTCTCATCCCAGTGGCTAGGATTTTAGTAGAAGCAATACTTGAAAATTGGTGAGTCCTCATAGCATTCGAATAAATAGCCACCATTTCTCTTATGTTCTTTCATTTTATGTTTTGAACATTGTTGTATGGGTTGTGTCCCAAGCTATTCATGTTTAAGTAGGTTTGAGACAAAGTGTAATAGACTTTTGCTTATTATATAAAACTTTGATGTTGAAAATATTTTAAATTTCTGCTCATTTCTACTATCTTATGTTATGAAAGCTAAGTGACTTATATGAGGCCTCTCGGGATCTTGTATGCCATCTTATATCTCGGGTGCATCCCTAGGTCGTGACAAGTATGCATTAGTATATGGAATGCACTAACTATGGGAAATTTATCAAAAGATAGACATTATCATATGAGGACTTTAAGCATGATATACAGGAGAAAGCTAAAATATAGTAAAAGGACTTTAAGAAATTCATGAATTATAAGCAAGGTCAATGAATATTTAAAACATAAGCAAACCTTTCATAAAAACTGTGTAGAAAACATAGTTTGGTTGTGGATATTTACCGTTAATCGACATAGACTATGTGAGATGTAGTATGGAATATGATGTCTTACTCCGACACAAAAATGAGATGTCCTACTTTGACAACGTAAGTACCATAAACTTCTACATTAGGTGGCTTCACCAGCTATGTCTTTTTAAGACAAATCCTACGGGGTACTGTAGTTAGGGACAAGGAGATTGCTTCAAGATAATCGGCCTCTACTAATGGGAGAGCCTCCATATCAAATTCTTCTTGGTGCTAAGTAAAATTTCCAAAAATTAGTCATAATAATATTCATATCATTAATAATGCTCAAATCACTCCTCAAAACAGATTAAAAGAATGAGCGGTCGTCGTCAATAAACTCACTAAACTAAGAGACGGGGTTGAATCTCAAAGGGAATGGTTTAAGGTTAAGAATTTAATTAGAGAATTAAAGTTCAATTAATTCACTTGTAGTTGAGTTAGAAATCAAGTGGAGTACTCCACCAATTTTAATAACAACTATTCAATCGTCAAGAGATTAATATAGGAACAATCAACAATTCACAAAATTAACTAACTCAAGGGGTGTGGGGGATCAAGTATTGATTCTAAATCAGGGATTCACAGAATTACTCAATATTACAAATCAATCACAAATAAGCTAGGCCATCTTCAATAACGTTGATCATCTTTTGATCTCAAAGCACTCTCGCATAGAATTACCTTTTGATCTTATCTAATTGCTTTTAAAAACAATCAAATATTTTATACTTGCAGTTGACTAACTTAAATAACAACTATTGATCAGATCACCCACTTATGATGGTCTCCTTCAAGTACCTCCATAAGATCAAAAGTAGAATTGGGTTGTCGACCTCAATTCATAAATTAGTCACATGGTAATCAGGAAAACTATTGATTAAAGGTCATAAAAAGAGTAATACAATAAACCCGCTAGATTAAATAAACGCCCAACCCCATAATAACACCCTAAGAGGTTGGGATTTTAGTCACCCATCACAAAAGGCAAAAGGATTGTACCTTCTATGAAAGCAACCATGGGCAGTGCAAAATCAAGCTATTAAGGATAAACCCACTTTGGATTCAACTTAAATTCTCCAAAATTAGGTTTAAAAATTGAAATCTACTAGAATATAAGTGTTCTTCTTCAAGGAGAATTGTTTCTCTCTCTAAAACATTCTTAAATTTTCGCTTTCTCTCACCCTCCTTTCTTTCTCTCTCCTCTGGGCTATTTATAGGTTCCCAAAATTTCACTCAAAATTGAGTTCCATGTCCCTTTCAGCGACATTAGTTCATTTTTCCGACTGCGTACAGTGAATCGCCATTTCTTCTCAGGCTCACCTTTTTCTCATTTTAGGCTTCAGGTGTTTGGGGCTCCTTAGGAGATCCCATTTAAGATCGCTTTTGTAAATTCAGCGAGTCACCGATTGTCTCTGCTTATCACCCTTTAAGTCATCAATTTATTTTCCAACACTATCAACTTCGATGACATCCTCTTATCTTGCCTTATTTCATTCAGAGGTTCGCTTTCACACCTATCTTTGCCTATTGATCTTGAGGGTTTACTCAATGTTCTATCATTTGGGTACCCTCAGATAACTTCGGCGATTCTCCCTTCATTCTAGCAGATCAACAATGTTTATTTTGAACTTCTTTTTGCATTTTGGTTATTCTTTCAAGCTTTAGTCCATGCATTGTCCAATTTCCTTCATAGCTGCAGATCATCAATATTTGATTAGAAAAGGAAAGAGTTAAGCACTGTGGACACCAATTATTGAGCTAATCGGGCATTAAATGAGTGCAAATCTACCATTCATCCACACCCATAACTTAACCTTTTGCTTGTCCTCAAGTAAATCAAGAGCGCTCAATAAAGGTGTCTACAACATTACTCAATGAGAGTTAACATGCAAGCGCCATGGCAAGACTACTCTATATAGCATGTTACCCTAAATCATGATAAAAAAGCTTCAAATGATGACTAGATAGTCTCACCCTATTCTCAAGCTCACTTTCGCTTTTTGCCTAACGCAAGAAATTTCAGCAACTACATTCAAGTGCCCTTATATCAAGAATTATTCCATCCTCTCACAAAGAATATCAACAAAGTTAATAGGAATCAATGCAACTCTCACTCTCTCAAAAGAGAAGTACATGCAAGCTTTGTCCCATAGGTTTGCCCATATCTTCCAATCATCAAACGACTACGTTCAGGTATGATCTCAAGGATCTTTTAAGATTGTAATGAGGTCGAGGGTTAATGCATGGTCAATTTGGATTAGTGACTTACACCTTTTCAAAGCATTGTTGGAATCATCATCAGCTCTTCTCAAGTTGTTTTCTTTCATTCTCATTTGAGAACTCAGACCTTCACCTTCCACTCAATTTATTTGGAACTCCGTTTTATTTCATTCACTTCTCTTTTTAATTTTCCCAAACTATTCTCATCAAATTGATGACTAATACATACACATTTTTTTATTTTATAAAGAGGGGTTTCCTTTATATCTTTTTTGTAAAACTTTAAGATTTGAGTTTCATTTCTTCTTTCTTTGCCCTTCACTTGGCTTTCCTTCATTCTTAGTATTCACACCCCCAACTTAGGATTTTGGCCTAAGTTGGATATTCGAACATCACAATTCTTCAAAAAGGATTTTTGGTGAGAAAGTAGGGATAGTTTTGGCTTAAGAGGCTTTTTTTGGTTGTCAACAAATAGGTTAGGCTCAATTGGTGCTAACATGGATTCACACTCTCACAAGGTAGTCACAATAGGCTTTATAGAAAATATGGCTTCCTCATTGAATTTTCGCCCAAGATCATGTCCTACATTCACAAAGATTCAACAAACTAGACTAACTAGGCAAATTCTAGGACTCAACATACAGGTTTTCAAGTAAACCTCACCACACATGGTACTTCAAAATACACTCATCTAGTACATCCTAAAATGATCAAAAGTGTACGTGCGATGTTCATTGCAAGGCTCACATCACAACACAACTAGTTAACACAAGATTCAATGAGATCATTCTAAAGGTGTAACCACATCGATTTTTCTCTCGCAACACAAATACTATGCACCATGCTCATCATGAGTACTAAATAAAACATCAGTATTGAACAAAATTGATTCTCAATGAAAAAATCAAGCATTTCACGAGTTGGACTTATGGGGGGTTTGTGATTTAGACCTACGAACCGTAATGGTCAACCATAGGTAAAGTTACTGGAACTCAAAATTTGGTAAACATTCCATGAAACCCTTTTATGAATCATCGACACTTCTACGGTCTGTAGTCCCTATATATAGACCTCAAGTTTGAGACCAAAATTTCACCAAGTCTGAATAAACTCTACATGCATTTCCAATGGAATGTAGACCATCCTATGAGTCATCCTGGTTAATTGTAAAGTCAACTTAAAAAAATTAAATTTTACCAAAACTTAACTCAACTTCTATAAGATCCTACTACGACCCATAAAGACTTCTACAAACTATGGGTCGGCCTCTTGGAATTGGAGCACTATGAAAACTTTTCCTTTTGCAATTCAACTTTGCAATTTTAGAGGTGTAACAGATTTTGTCATATTGGATATACTAGACTTTAATGTGATCTTGGGTATAACTTTTTTTTCCCCTTATTTTTTTGTGTTAAATTGTAATGCTTAAATAGTTACTATAGAGATCCTCAAGAGGGAATGGTTAGAGTGGGAAGGTGTGTGCAGGACTAAGACATTAAGATCATATATTTCCTTCGGGCTAGAAAACTAGTAGGGCAAGGTGGGTTGGACTATTTGGTTCATATTCGAGATGATAGTGCAGTGTCTCCTTCCATGGAATCTATCCTCGTGGTTTCAGATTTTTTGGAGGTGTTTCCTACAGATATTCCTAGTATGCCTCTTGGTAGGTCCATAGACTTTTGCATGGATTTGGAGCGGGAAACTCACATAATTTTTATTCCTTCCAATTACATGGCTCTGAAAGAGTTAGAGATATTAAGACTCAATTTCAGGAACTACTTGATACAAGATTTTTTCATCCTAATGCTTCTACTTAGGGTGATATTGTCTTATCTATAAAGAAGAAGGATGGTAGTATGAGGATGTATATATATTACCAACAATTAAATAGAGTTACCATACGAAGTAAGTATTCCTTTCCTCATATAGATGACATGTTTGACCAGGGTTCTTCTGACTTTTCTAAGATTGAATTGAGGTCACGGTACCATCAATGAAATATTAGAGATGAAGACATACCTAATACAACTTTCAGGATCTGGTATGGACATTATGTGTAACATCCCATAATTTTTTTGACCTAAGACTCTAACCATTCTTCATTGTGAGTAATATTTTACAGAGGAATGTAAAATTTTCTTAAGTTTTAGGGTCGCTAGATGTATCACCTTTGAGTTCCAAAATTAACTAAAGAGAATACCTTCAAGTCATTCCTAGGTTCTTCTAAGTTTGGGGTAAACTTCAAACGACCATAACATTTAGCAGAAGATGAGTTAGAGACCCATAAGATATCAAATGAAAGGTCTTGGAATCCTCTTTTCAACGCCTCCATGTTTTCTAATTTTTGAGCTTGTATGAGGGAGATATGCCCTTTTGAAGCCAAACTGTCCATTTAAGGAAAGTTACCCAAAAATAGGAGGGATATTTTAGACTTTTCCTTACCCCCACTTATTCTAAATGCGAATTACTCACAATTAAGGGTCTAAACTAATTAGAATCAGTTTCATTCATCCCCAAAGTGTTTAAAGTTTAAGATAGAACATTCAAGAGGAGAAAGAGTTCAAAGTTTCAAGCGTTCGATCAAGAAATTCAAGATTTTGCCAAGAACTTAGTTCTTGGAGGTATTTAAGCTTCGATAGTGTTGGGTTTGTTCGCCCACACACCAGTCATAAGGTTTTTTATGAATTTCATCCCTGAGATTGAGTTTGTTGATAATCCTGTTGAGTTCTTGAGGTTTTGTTCTTTGTTCTTTGTTCTTTGATAATGATGTTCTTGTTGAATTCTTGAGAGAGTAGCGAATTTCTCGACTAATAAAAGGCTCAAAACAATCAGATTTTCATCTTTTAATCCATCATTCTCTTCTCTCTCAAACCCTAGGGTAAAATCCTAAGGAAAAATCAAAGTAGACGACTCCATTCAAATTTCTTTCAATCTTTTTCAAGATTCTTCTTCAATGTAAGTCCTTCTCCAAAAAAGTCATTCTTTCCAACTCAAATTCATCCATACAATTATGATCATCACTAATAAAAATCATAATTCTTGGTCATAGACATTTCAAGAAACTAATTCAAGAATCTCAAGAAAGGTTTTCCTTATTGTTTACCTTCAAGCTAGGGTTTCAAGACTTCTAATCAAGATTCTTCTTGAAGATTCTTCAAGGACCTTGTTCTTCCAGTTATGTAAGGCTATCATAGTTTTGGACTAGTTCGTCCTTACACCTTACATCTACTTTCAGATCAGTAAAAGAGTAATTTAGGGTTCTTTTCCTAGATTTTTGTATTCTTGAGATAAGTTGATTTTGATTTCTTGAGTTCATGTTTCTTTTAAAAAATTCTATTCCTAATTATTGAGTTTCTATATTGTTATTGAGATCATAGAGTTGATTTGATCATGTCTATATTTCAGCATGAACCCTATTTTGAGTTGTAAATTTCGAAAAGCTTTATTTTTTAAAGCCAACACTTGAGTTCTTAAACAGAGTTTTGAGGTAGTAATTATGAATGAGAAGAGTCTTATACATGAGTCCATATTGTTATGTCGACCCTTGAGTCAAGTTGTTCATGGCCATAAATTCCGCATGAACTCCATAAATTGAGTATCTTTGAGAGGAGTAGTATCTTCAAGTTCTAAGTTCTTGAGTATTGAGTTCTTAACCCTTTTGAGATTATATTCCTAATTGTGGGACTACTACATGTCACCCATGAAGGTCCTTGAGTTGAGTTGTTCATGCCCATAATTCCGCATGAACCCTATAAGTCGAGTATGCTCGAGATGAGTAGTATTATTGAGCCCTTGAGTTTAGGAGTTGTTGAGTTCGGAATACTGAAGTTCTATATATATGGTTATTGAAAACCTTGAAATTCAAGTCCATAATTCGGCATGAACTCTATTTTGAGAAGTCTTTTACAATCACTTTAACTTGTTTTAAGACTTAAGCAATTGAGTTTAAAAAAGAGTAGAATTGAGCATTTGTTTTTTCAAAATTAATAAATGGGAACTAAATATTCCGAAGATTAAATGTTTGTACATTTAAGTAGAGAGGAAACACCAATATCCAAAAGAGTTTCATGAGAAGTTTTTAGTACAGTCTCTTTTAAGAGAAAACCTTTTGAGTAATAATCTCAAATCATAGAAAGAGTTATGTTTTTAAATATATGAGCTAGTTATATTTTGGGAGTAGTATTGACCACCGATATATAGAGAGTTTAGAGACCTCACATCCCCCATAAACCATGTAGCCAATGTGGGTAGAAAGGGTCATACTTTATAGATGATTCCTTAATGATTTTTAGCACACACTAGTGGATCCACTTAGTAGTAGGTTCTATACACCGGCAAAGTATAGGACAGTTCTGGCAGCGTGGGCTAGATAATGCATCACCACATAGCTCATAGTGATGGTTGTCTGTTATAGAATCTCCCATAGAGTTATATTGTATTTTTATATAAAAACTGAGTTATTATTTTATTCTTCAATACATTGAGTTGCTATCTACTGTTTTAAAAGTGCATCTTTTATTATTGCTTTATCTTGAGTTGAGTATCCACAGTTGAGTATATTATTATCGAGTTGAGCCCTATGTCTCTAAGTTAAGTTGAAGTATGTTTCACAGAGTTGAGTTTCTTATTATTGAGTTGAACTATGTTTCATTGAGTTGAGTTAAGTTGAGTGAGTTGAGAAGAGGTAAGTATGTTTCTTTTACATTAGTTCAAGCTTATGTTTATGTTTTAGAATTCCCCTTACATGCTCACACATTCCATGTACCGAGCCATTTGGCCTGCATCATTTCATGATACAGATACAGGTATTCAGGATCACCAATAGGCATTTCGTTGAGGTCATGAGATATTCCAGTCAGCTTTGGTGAGCCTTCTTATATTTTGGAGGACTTCACCTTTATCTTATAGTAAGTAGTTTTAAGATGTCGTGGGTCTTGTCCCGATATCCTTCTGTAATAGTAGATGCTTTATAGATAGACAAAGTTGAGTAGTTTTCAATATGTATCTTCTTTGAGTTGTTTTTACAAACTATGAGTTTATCTATTGAGTATCTTTCCAATTATTTTAAAGATTGAGTAATTGAGTTATTGATTTTAATTCAGTTTTTAAGCTTTTATATGCTTAAGTTAGTCTTCCGCTTGTAGCCAGCCAGTATGAGGGTTCACTTGGGGACCAGTAATGGTTCTCGAGTGCCGGCCACGTACAGGGTGTAGGCTCAGGTCGTGACATTATGAGTTCTTGGTGATGTCATTTGGGTTGACTAATATCCCTGCAATATTTATTAATTTAATCCATCATTGTCTTCTTTCTCAAAACAATCATATTTTCATCTTTTAATCCATCATTCTCTTCTATCTCAAACCCTATGGCAAATCCCTAAGGAAAAATCAAAGTAGAAGACTCCATTTAAGATACTTTCAATCTTTTCAAGATTCTTTCAATCTTTTCAAGATTCTTTCAATCTTTTACAAGATTCTTTCAATCTTTTTCAAGATTATTCTTCAATGTAAGTCCTTCTCCAAGAATTTCATTCTTTCCAACTCAAATTCCTTCATACAATTATGAATCACTAATGAAAATCATAATTCTTGGTCATAGAGATTTCAAGAAACTAATTCAAGAATTTCAAGAAAGGTTTTCTTGATTGTTTACCCTCAATCTAGGGTTTCGAGAATTTTAATCAAGATTCTTTTTCAAGAATATTCAAGAACCTTGTTCTTCCAGGTATGTAAGGCTAACATAGTGTTGGACTAGTTCATCCTCACGCCCTACATATACTTTTAGATTAGTAAAAGAGTAATCTAGGATTCTTTCCCTAGATTTGAGTATTCTTCAGATAAGTTGACTATGATTTCTTGAGCTCGTGTTCCTTTTAAAAAAATTCTATTCCTAATTATTGAGTTTCTATATTATTATTGAGATCCTAGAGTTGATTTGTTCATGTCTATATTATATCATGAATCCTAGTTTGAGTTATAAATTTTGAAAAGCTTCTTTTAAAGCTAACACTTGAGTTTTTAAACAGAGTTTTGAGGAAGTAAGTATGAGAATGAGAAGAGTCGTATACATGAGTCCATATTGTTATGCCAACCCTTGATTCAAATCATTCACGCCCATAAATTTCGTATGAACTCCATAAATTGAGTATCTTTGAGAGGAGTAGTATCTTCAAGATCTAAGTTCTTGAGTATTGAGTTCCTAACACTTTTGAGATTATATTCCTAATTGTGGGACTACTACATGTCACCCATGAAGGTCCTTGAGTTGAGTTGTTCATGCCTATAATTATGTATGAACCCTATGACCTGAGCAGTCTCGAGATGAGTAGTATCATTGAGTCCTTGAGTTCAGGAGTTGTTGAGTTCCGATTATTGAAGTTTTATATATATGGTTATTGAAAACCTTTAATTGAGTCGTTCACATCCATAATTCGGCATGAACCCTATTTTGAGAAGTCTTTTTTATTCACTTTCAACTTGTTTTAAGACTTAAGCACTTGAGTTTGAGAAAGAGTAGAGTTGAGTTCATTTTTGTAAAAATGAATATATGTGAACTAAGTATTCCCAAGAGTAAATGTTTTTACAATTAAGGAGAGAGGAAATACCGATTTCCAAAAGAGTTTCTTGAGAAGTTTTTAGTACAGTCTCTTTTAAGAGAAAACCTTTTGAGTATTAATCTCTAACCACAGAAAGATTTATGTTTTTAAGCATATGATCTAGTTATATTTTGGGAGTAGTATTGAGCATCGATATGGAGGAGAGTTTAGACAACTCACAACCCCCATAAACCATGTAGCCAACGTGTGTAGAAAGTGTCATACTTTTTAGATGATTCTTTCATGCTTTTTAGCCTAGACAAGTGTATCCACTTAGTAGTAGGTTCTATACCCCAGAAAAGAATAGCATAGTTTTGGCAGCGTGGGCTAGACGTTGTATCATCATATAGCTCATAGTGATGATTGTCAGTTAAAGAATCTCCCATAAAGTTATATTGTATTTTTATATACAAACTGAGTTATTATTGTATTCTTCAATACATTGAGTTGCTATCTACTGTTTTTAAAATCTTTCAATATATTTCATCTTTTATTGTTGCTTTATCTGTAGTTGAGTATCCAGAGTTGAGTATCGTATTGTTAAGTTGAGCCTTATTTCTCTGAGTTGGGTTGAACTATGTTTCACAGAGTTGAGTCTCTTATTATTGAGTTGAACTATGTTTCATTGAGTTGAGAAGAGATAAGTATGTTTCCTTTCCATCAGTTAAAGCTTATGCTTATGTTTTAGAATTCCCCTTACATGCTCGTACATTCCATGTACTAAGCCATTTGTCCTGTATCATTTCATGATGGAGAAACAGGTATTTAGGATCATCACATGCATTTCGTTGAGGTCATGGGATATTCCAGTCAGATTTGGTGAGCCTTCTCATATTTCAGAGGACTTTACCTTTATCTTACAGTCAATAGTTTTGAGATGTCGTGGGTCTTGTCCCAATATCCTTCTGTAATAGTAGAGGCTTCATAGATAGATAAAGTTGAGTAGTTTTCAGTATGTATCTTCTTTGAGTTGTTTTTACAAACTCTGAGTTTGTCTATTGAGTATCTTTCAAATTATTTTAAAGATTGAGTATTTGAGTTATTGAATTTAATTGAGTTTCTAAGCTTTTATATGCTTGAGTTAGTCTTCCGCTTGTAGCCCGCAAGGATGAGGGTTCACTTGGGGACAACAATGGTTCTCGAGTGCCGGCCACGTCCAGGGTATAGGCTCAGGTCGTGACATTATGAGTTCTTAGTGATATCATTTGGGTTGACTAATATGCCTATAATATTTATGGATTTTGATGAGTGGGGTTTTAAGACATTCATGGACTATTTAGTTATTGATTTTATATATGATATCTTGATTTGCTCTAATAGAAAGGATAAGCATGCAGACAATCTTCAAATTGTTCTGTGTATCCTGGGAAACAAAAATTGTATGCTAAATATTCTAAGTGTGAATTCTTGCTGCCTTCATTTGCCTTTCTCAGGCATATGGTTTCGAAATAAGGGGTTATGGTAGAGCCCTAAAAGATTGAGGAAGTTAAGAATTGGATTCGGCTTAGCTCAATAACTATTATCACAGGTTTGTGAAGAACTTTGCTTCTATTACTATGCATTTTACTAAGTTGAATCAAAAGGATGTTGTAACACCTCTTTTGTTTTGACGATTAACTCACTAAGATAAAGACATAAGCATTAAGAAATATTTTTTTCGCTTTACGTTGTTTGCTGATTGGTTGTTGGGAGAATAAGGTTATAAATTGATGATTAAAAAATTTGGACTCATTTGGAGCTTAGTTTGATAGTTTTTAGTGTCCTCAAATGCTTAATCTATGCGTTAAACTGATGTTAAAACCTCGATTTTCAGTATTACAGGCTAAGGAGCAAAGCAAGGATAACAACGATCATAAAGGAACCAACAAGCTGAAGAGATGGAGAAAAGTGATCCTGACGATCGCCAAAACCACTCGGCTGTCCGCCGAGTGGCTCCTAGCCTGCCTAATTTTACAGTACACTATGTCTGAAATGAGAGAAATTTGGGCGAACTGTGTTGCATATCGGCAAGTCGGCGAATTGATCAGTGAAGAGAGGTTGTACGCCGAAAGCACTGAATAAGCAGTAAAGATACAAGTGAATCGGCGATCCAAAAGAACAAAGGGTGCATCGTGGAAGTGATCGGTGATCCCGATATAGACCTCCTAAAGTTACAGTGCATCTTGGATGAAAATATGAAGAAAGAAGGTGATGGACAAGGGTGATTGGCGAATCACTGATAGGTCGGTGAAGCCCGACTTTCCTCACTGACCAACCCTAAAAAGTTGAATCTCAGATCAATATAAATCAAATGTTGGAAGAGAGAGATTACATCCAGTCATTGTGGAACAAAATAGATAGAACAAAAACACTATTCTTGTGGATTTTTTAAGCAATTTTTGTTAGAGATTTGAAGTGGGTGTTGTGATAGAAAGAAGTTTTATTCATTTTAAGACTTGGGAAATCAATACCCAGCCATGGAGCATGTATTAGGTACTGAATTTTCTTCTTTTATGATGATTAGCTAAAACCCCATTCTTGAGGGTTTGACAATGTGATTAATTGTTGAATTTGGCTGAATGGGTGTTAGTTATTATCAATTGTAGTACTAATACAAAGTGGGTCTAATTTATTGTTGTGGTTGAATTGCTCTGTTGTATGTATATTTTAGTATGAGTTAGTGTTTTATGCTTGTTTGAGAAAGAAGTGTAAAACCAAAGTGATAAGTTGGCACTCGTAGTCATTGGGTCATGGTGGATTCAGCTCGAGAGAGTGAATCCCAAGACTCATTCTATGTATCTAGCTTGAGAGAGTGGATGTAGTGAGGTTGTGAGCTAGTTTCCATGTTTAGCGCATTGAGGTTCGAGAGAACTCAATCGAAACGAGGTAGTTGTTTGAGAGAAAAGTATCTCATCTAAAGTTCATCTTACCCATGAAGAGTTAGTACTTTTGGTTATCAATTAATACCCATTGAGTTAAGTTTAGCAATTAGTTGGTCAATCCCCAAAGTATCTCTCTCTTATTTGATTACTCGTAGGTAATTGTTGTTATTGCTTTCTGATCTAAACCCCCTAACCTGAAATTGCTTTCACCTTTCTAATTTTATTAAAAGGTTCCGATAATCTCTATTCCTTGATCTACTGAAATCAATGTTATAACTTAATAATTGAATTCGAAAGAGAACTGCTCCATGTGGGATTGACCCCTACTCTTTTGTTGGGTTTATATTGCTTAACGATCGTCTACACCTAGTATCGAATGAGGTGTAGTTGATACGTTAATCGATGATCATATTGATTGTTACTTATAGTACATGAACATAAGTGTTAAACCAAGGGTAGAGGCCAAAGGATGTCTCAG
This sequence comes from Solanum piurae, assembly GCA_029582685.1. Lineage (NCBI taxonomy): Eukaryota > Viridiplantae > Streptophyta > Magnoliopsida > Solanales > Solanaceae > Solanum > Solanum piurae. The sequence goes on along the minus strand of JAJOOO010019287.1, from coordinate 1,160 downwards.
AACAATAGTACAAATTGAAGGTCTCATTGACATGAATTATTTCTTGTAATCTCGTATATGGTCTGACTTGGGATAGGCATATCTACCAATATATATTGAGTTAGAGGACCTATTATATATCAATTTAAAGATATTTGAGTCTAGTTTTCAATGAACAAAACCTCTGATCAATATCACTTTTGAGTAAACAGATATATGTGTTTTACTACGGAATGTGCGGAGGCTTAAATTCACTGCACTGTGCACGTGACCAACACATGTTAAGTCGGTTGAAACATTTAAAACTTATATATTCGAGTTAATTCATTAGAGAAAGAGATAAGTTATTTTAGAAACTCATTCTTACTGGTTTTTCAATCCCTCCGTTCTTCTAAAGACCTAATTGAGAAATCAACAAAGACTCGAATATTATTCTTTAACCAAACCTAGAATTCATACAAGTCTCTCTTTGGATTAAAGGGAAACGTTTTATCCTTGGTTAATGTGAGCTTAAGGGACTGTATTTTCTTCAATTAAGGTATGACCATGTTCCCTTTTTGTCACCACCCAAAGTATACCCTAGGTGTAACATGACGTATAGAACCCCAGGAGGCCTTACAAAAGGCACTGAGCATACATCATACAAGATAATAGAGATAAAGACTTTAAAAGATAGCATTTCATACATCAAAAGAATTTGACAAAGCGGAAGTCTAACATAAGTCTCAAAATCTGTCTAATACATCATAAGGAAAGTGATTGGGATGTAAGACATACATCACACACAAAGTCTGATAATTGACATAACGAAAGCAATAAAAGTGTCTTGGTCCTCGAAACATGAGGACACCCCATCTTCAAACGCCCTAAAGGGATCAACGGTAGGAGTGTCGAACACCACATTAGTGAAATAATGTAGGCACAAGTATGCATTAGTACATCGAATGTACTAAGTATGTCAATGCATAAGAGTTATGAAATCATGCTAAAATGGACTTTATGTGACATGCAATGACCAAGCTAAATCGTAAGATAACATGTTAGAAAAAATAAGTCATAATCATGGTCAATGCAAGATAAATATGTTTAAAACACTTGTGTGATAATTTACAAAGTAACATTAATTTATTATTGTGGGAATTGTACCTTATAACTGACATAGACCATGCAAGCAATAACAT
>JAJOOO010019285.1:0-16808 GCA_029582685.1 Solanum piurae | reverse complement strand
TACAAATATTATATTTTTCTTTTGTGTGTACCCAAAATTAAAAGAAAATAAATATGTGAGTTCATTTCAAGTTTGAGTCCCGGATATCCTAATTAAGAATAAGAGATTAAAAAAATGAATAAAAGAGAAAATTAACAAGACATTTGGATAATTGAGAGAAACTTTTATATTAATGAAAATAATATTTTTTTTAGATGGACAATCAATCGGGGTAAGTATGGATTTTAGTTGGATCCCCATTTATGAGTTGGGTTACGTTACAATAAATAGGGGTTGATTTAAAATAGTCCAATAGGAAGATATCATGAAATTAATTATTTTTTTAATATTATTTTCAAGTGTATCGGGTCAAAATATGAATCATAAGTGGTTTTATAGAAAAAATGATTTTTTTAAAAATATCATGTTTATTACTTATTTGAGAAGGGTTTAAATTTGGACCAATCACATTATGCAATATAATAAATAAATATTTAATAATTTTACTTTAAGGGAGCTATTAAAAATAAGGGCAAATATGAGTCAAATGATTAACATCGAGGGTATTTTTGAGCCGAAAGGTGGACGTCAAGGGTACTTTAGGGCCGATAGGTGGATGGAGGGTAGTTTTGTACCAATTCAAATACTTGAGGGGCATTTTAGACCCTTCTCCGTTTATATTAATGTAATGTATGTTCTCAAATTGAAGGTATGAATTGCTATCTATTTTATATATTTTAGGATTTATCTATCCGTTTGTAACTTATATATGTTATTTTTTCTTGAGTTGAAATTCAAATTGTGGTTATAAAAGTCAAATAACAATATGCTAAAATTATTAGGATTAAGCGGGTCAAATTGGTCGGGTCATAACCCAACCCAATTTTTAGCACATTTAAACCCAACCCATTTGAGCCCAAAGTAAATTAGGACGGGTCATGACCCAACCCAATTTCTATTTACCTATTTTAATATCTCCAATTTCAACTTAACCCGCCCTTTTGACAACCTACTAATAGCTATGAAATGGACTATTAAAATTCTAAATCAAACTTAAAGTAATATATTATGAGATCAAAATTATGAAAAGTATAAGAAATATTTATAAATTATATCATAGTAAACACATACATATATAATTAATGCATAATATTTTAATTTGATTCAATTCATAAGTTGATGCGATTTTTTATTTGATTATGTTCACCCCTACTAACAATGTAGGGCAGCAGACCGTGGCTATGGTGATAAATAATTGATGCATTCATCATTCACAATTGAAAACGGCATAATACATAAACATGACCCTTAACTTGGCTTCAGTGGATAACTATGACCTCCAACTTTGAGTGTGCACATGTAGACACTTAAACTTGTATAAATTGAACAAGTAGACACATGTGTCCTACATGGCATAATACACGTAGGATGCCACGTAGGACATAAAATTGTCATGTAGGATGAATGTGTCTATATTTGTTCAATTTTATACAAATTTAAATGCCTACTTGTGCACATTCAAAATTAAATGTCATAATTGTCAGTTGACACCAAGTTAAGGGTCATGTTTATGTATTATGCCATTGAAAACTAAAGAAAACTCTCAAGTAATGCATTATCAGTCACAACTGAATAATTAATGTATTTATCAACATTACTGAGAACTACAAAATTCAATAGTCACAATTGAAATGATCGAACTTGGTAGGAAAGGAAAGAAAAAACTCTTTTAATAAAATATAAGTGGTTTGGGTCTTAAAATGTTGGGGAATTTTTGTAAATAGTCATTATAATAAATTTAATTATGCTTCATAACTATAATTTACATTTTTACGGGCTGTAGCTACAGTTTAAGTTGCATCATTGTATGATTTGTGGGTTTGTATATTTCACGGGTTTGTATAATTTGTTGGTGAGTTTGTATAATTCGCGGGTACATTTGTATAATTGAGTTGTTTTTGTATAAACTCGAAATAACGAATTTATACAAACACAAACATCTGAACTTTAAACAGTTATACAAATTATATTATTCAAAATTACATTATACAAAAGTTATACAAATTCTAAATTATACAAACGTGCAAATTATACAATCTCAAAAAATCAGTCCACATAATTATCATTGAATGGTGGTCGCGAGTGGTAATTAACTATACTATAGCTATGGTGACTAATTAACTAGTATATATTTGCTTAACCAGGTAATTTCCCCTAAAATGTCTTAGGTAAATCTAATATTATTTTAAAATCTTTTTAATAAAAGTCTGGTTCTTTGGTGCACCAAAAAATCATGACTCTTAAGCTTCATTTGTTTGCACCTAATGAAGATCTTAATTCTAATAATTCAGATCTTAGTTATTAAGTCTGTTTGTTTTCAAGATCTGAATCTTTATCATTCAGATCTTAGGTATTGAGTTTGTTTGTTTTCGAGCTTTGAATCTTAATCATTCAGATATTAAAACATTAAGGAACCGTTTGATAGAGATGCTAAATAGAGTGTATTAGTAGTGCTTACATTAATAATGTTTGTATTAGTAATGTTTGCATTAATAATAATATATATATATATATATTAGTAGTGCTTGCATTAATAATGTTTGTATTAGTAATGTTTGCATTAATAATATATATATATATATATATTATTTCTTAAGCATTGCTTGATTTGGTGTACTAAAAATAGCATGCAAAGCATAAAAATATTTATTTACAAAGATATCCTTCACAATTATGATAAAAAAAAAGATGTAAAAAAAGATTTTGTGACACAATGTCGTCTTTAACCATGCTAATAATGCATGCAATAAAATTCATTGCATTACTAATACCTAAAAATTCATACTAATGATACTACACATCTTAATACACAATAGAGTGTATAACTAATGACATATCATGAAAAAATGTACCAAACAAGATATTACTAATACACAGAGTTAATGCATGCATTATTTTTGCCAATAGACTCTACCAAACTACCTCTAAGTGTGTTTGTTATTCTTATTTTACAACCACTGAATGAGTCTGCATAGGTTTGAATGATTACAATCTATAGAAAAATTTATTATTAAGATGTCTATTTAAGAATTTCTACAACAATAACAATTTATAACTACTCCATCCACTTGGATCCACCACCCACAATCATCATTTCAACCAAAACGACCATCAGTGTCAATCAACACCACATTCCATTTACAACCACCATCCTTACCCCAACCGCAACCATCACTATCATTGATCACCAAAGTCAATCGTCATCCTCCTACTAATTATCAACCATCATCACCAACAATCACGGTTAATCACTACCATCAATCAATGTATTATAAGATATTACCTACAACCACCATTATTAGTAATCATTTCAAATCGACACACACAATTATTTACATTAATTATCACCACCATCAATTGCCAAATAAAAATTTTAAAATATTTTATTGATCAATCTAGTATTTTATTTAAATTTTATATTTATTATTTTTAAACAAAGACAAATTTTATATATTCAAACATTAAAAAGATAATCAATTCATAACTATATTTAGTATTCAGATCTTAATGCAACATCTTAATATTCAGATTCAAATTTCTAAATCTTAATGCAACATCTTAATATTCAGATTCAAATTTCTAAATCTTAACGCAATATTCAAATATACATTCAGATTCAAACTTCAAAATCTTAATGAAAAGAAATGAAGCTTACAAAACTGAAACCAAACCAGTACAAATCAACTTGATTTTTCGGAATCCATACCCACTAGAATATTCCCTAAAAAAGTTTACCTAGTGAAATTAAGTCATTGTAAAGAAATATTTGGATAATTTATTTTTATTAAATGAACAATAGAAACAAAAATTAAATACGGCTGATTTATGGAGCAAAATCAAAGACTAGTAAATAGGGGCAATCAATGCATTGATTTTAACTAGTGCTTAATCCAACCCATTTAAATATTGAGCTGACCCATGAAAATTGTCTAAATATTTTTAAAATGATTTTTTTTATTTGACATGTTTTATTTTAGCCATAATATAAGAAAAAACATTTTATTAGATACTAGAACAAATTTTAACAAAACAAAGAATTGTAAAACTTAGTAGTAATATAATGGAAAAATTGTATGAAATAAAAAACTATTAATTCAAATTAAATGTTATAGTCATAGTTTATTTTATGGCGAAATGGTCTAGTGGACTCTTGTACTTGTATCTGTTTGTATTATGGATCCTTCTACTTATCCTTTTGTCATCTAGACCCATGAACCCATCCAAACAAAATATTTTAAACACAATTTTTGATGTGGTATGATGCGTGTTGCACAAACACGTACACGTTGGCAAAAAATAATAATTTTAATCCACGTATTAATATTATATTCTACGTACGTACTAAAAGAATAGTCATTGTTTCCAAAAAACCCTGAAGATCCTTACTCATCAGATTATTCAAAAACAACAACAAAACAATTAGACCAAAATAAACACATCACATCAATTCACAAAAACAAGATTTGGGCAAGGACAATCAAAAAATCCCAAATGATCAAAAACCCTCAAAATGATTGAGAAAACACACCTATTCCTCCTCTACAGAGAGATCTATGCAGCAAAACTCTCCCTCCACAGAGAAGAAAAATCAAAAGGGTATTCAAAACACAAAAGAAAAAAGGGTTATGCAAAGCTAGCCAAATATGAAAAAGGGGTACACAAAAAAAGAAGTGAATAATTGGAGTAATGGGGTTCCAAGATTGCATATTTTGGACCTCCCCTTTTCTCTCTTTGCTTGGAAAATGATTGTACTGTAATTATTTTTTTGATTTTTTTATATTCTTTTTTTTGCAGATATACAGAGAGACAGTATATATATACGAAAATGAAGAACAAAAAGAAGAAGAAATTCAGATAAACTTATATATTTTTATGAAAACAGAGGAGTAGAGAGAAACTATGAAAGAAGAAGATATTGAAATGATGAAAAAAATTGAGTCTTTGACAGATGAAGAAGGGAGGCACCGACCATTCTTGTTTTCTTTTTTAACTACTTTCTTTTTCTAGTATTTTTTTTTTTTTGGTAAAATAGGGTTTAATCAAGGCTTTGGAGAAATGGTAAAGTTGTCATCACGTAATTTATATTAGTCTTATTTGAGTCATGACATTAGCTAAATACTTTTATCGAGATTAGGTTGACTACATCGAGTTGTCATCATGGAGACCAACAAAATCAAACCAACAAAAATACAATAGAATCACACACAAAAAAAGAAATGAGTAAATCGAAGGAAAAAATAAAAGAGAAGAAATTTGAAGAGACAAGATCGAGAAAAAGACAAGAAAAAAGCTCAAATTTGTCCAATAATGGTGTTGAGTGAAAATAAAGAAGAAGAGATGGTCTTTAAAGGTAAAAATCTGACTGTTACTACTTTTTTAAGGTGTCTCACACTCTTGTTTTGTGTGTATCACACGCTCCATGTGGAGTCTTTCCACATAGGATGCCACATAAAAAATTGTGTTTAAAATGTTGTGTTTGGATGGGTTCAGGAGTCCAGATCACAAAAGGATAAGTAGAAGGGTCCAGAATACAAACAGATACAAGTACAAGGATCCACCAGACCATTTCGTCTTATTTTATTTGTAATTCGCAGCAAACATCCAATTTGTTTGCCATCTGATTCAGTATACAATTAACTATTTTCGGTATACAATTACTCATTCGGTATACAAATGTATAAAATGTGTGTTTGTATAAAGCGAGAGAAAAGTGTATATACAAATACAAATACATATATTTTCATCCTACACACTTATAATTATACAAATACAGATTTTATTATACAAATTACTCCCTCCGTCCCATTTTATGTGGCACTATTTCCTTTTTGGTCAGTCCCAAAATGAATGTCACATTTTCTTATATGGTAAGTATTTAAAGATACAATTCCTCTTTTACCCTTGTTGGTCCCACTTAATATTAAAGATAGTACTCCAATACATTTATGAGGAGAGAGAAAAGTGAATCTACTTTTTAAAGGGCAATTTGGTAAACATTTCAAAGTCTTCATTTATTTATTAAACTTCGTGCCCGGTCAAATGTTGCCACATAAAATGGAACGGAGGGAGTACAATGTATAAATGAATTTATACAAAACTAAACAATTTGTGTAAAATTGGATGTATCTAACTAATTATACAAATCAAAAGCTCCATAACAAACATAAAAAATTTGCTATGGAGCGCAATTAAAACTATAACTGTAACACAATTTTTATGTTTGCAATATGTGAAAGTTGCTCTAATATAATTGTACTGAGTTAAGTTATGATCCCATTTTTAGCCCACTTCAACTAAAGGAACTTTTGAACAGATCAATGACACTTATTCATTAAAATAAAAATCAATTCATTTTAAAATGCTCAAATACCGCTCAATCCACTCATTTAACACACGAATTTAAACTGCCAAAGAATTGTGAGAAAGGAAATTTATATAGTGCCTACTAATATAAGGCCATACTGAATAAAATTTGGTTCCACTTTTATTTATGGAGAGCGAAGATCTCTCTTACCTAACAGTTAAAAATATGACTAGTAGCATCGTAATCACAAAACGTCGCAGTTATGATTAGCATTGTTATTCAATCGTCCTAATGTTGATTTGCGCGAGCGAACAAGAAGAAAATTTCGGCTGAAGAAGCTTACATAACCAATTTGAAATTTAGACACTTGTTTCCCCGAAATGATAACTGATGCAGAAATGCCATCACATCTTAAAACGAAGATACAATTGCCTTGATACATCAACCAACGTTCTGTTCTCAAAGAACCAAATCTTCCTCAAGTACAACCTAATAGTCGTCTTAAAATGTTCAAGGGATTGCAGAATCCCGTGCTCAGTTCTTGACAGCAAGATCTAAACTCACTACTTTTTAGTACTGGGAAATAATGCACAAACACTCTAGTTGCAACATTTAGAGGCGCACGGGAAAAACGTATCCTTGTCCAGCAGATCACCCGATTTGCACGAGCAGATTTATTATTCTAGGACTAGTTGTTGTGTGTCCTTCAGCAGATTCAAAGCACATACATTGGGCAATTATCTACCAGATTGAGATTGATGTGAACTTGAATTCCCTCCAACTCCTATAAGCATGTGTTTCTTGCCTGGACCGTTCAAGAAGAAAGAATAAGCAATTAGAGAAAGTGGACCTGTTTGGAAAGCCACCTGGTAACTAAATTTTAGTGTAATTGCATTGTTTGGCGTGTTTGAAAAGCCACCTGATAATTGGATTTGGGTGTAATTGGGATGGGTAATTACACTCTCGAATTCTTGTGGGGAGGGTGTGAGAGAATTCAGTGTAATTATAAGGTCACTTTTTAATTTATTTCATCATTATTTTAATTCTAATTTCTTTTCTTATTTCTATTACTTCTTTTTAAATATATTTTTTTATGTTTCATTTCCTTTTATCTCATCTCCCAACATTTTATTTCTCTAGTGATTCCATGTAATTGATCGTACTTTTTTCTTATTTTTTTATTTTTCTTCTTTTAGCGTAACTGCATTATTACTCTAGTTTTTGAAACTACCCCTCCTAATATTAGAAAGAATGAGTCTTCAACAAACTTGGTATATAACGACTGAAAAGTAAAATTTTGTTGTTGAATGAGGTTATAGACTAATGTTTTTCTTTTCTTTTGAAATATATTTACTTAAGTTATATTGATACTCATTTTATATTATGTTGGAATTTGACATATGCGTAGTAAGTTATATTTTTTTAATTTTTTTTTGGACTTTGAATTTAAGTTATATACTCAAACTCAATTGATTTGTTTTAGTACTATTAACTTGTTACTCCCTCTGTCCCAATTTATGTGACTTACTTTTCTTTTTAGTCCGTCCCAAAAATAATGACACATTTCTATATTAAGTAACAATTTAACTATAAAATGTATATTTTACCCTTAATGAAATGATTTACAGCCACACAAATTTCTATCATTCATTTTGGACCACAAGTTTTAAAAGTCTTCCTTTCTTTCTTAAACTTCGTGTCGAGTCAAACTACCTCACATAAAATGGGACAGAGGGAGTATTTTACATTGCATGTTGTTCATTTTTCACTTACAATTGATTGATGTTATGGCAATATGTTTATAAATATTAATCGTTTTATCAAACATCTCGTCTAATGATGTTCTTACAGAATGTGTTCTTTTGATTTTTATAACTAATTAAATTAAAATATGAATCAATATGTATCTTAAATACCTAATTTCCTTTTTAGTCTGTTTAAAAAAGAATGATCCCTTTCCTTTTTTGGCAACACTTCAACTTTCCACGTGGCATGTTTAAGGCCACAAAATTAAAGGGCATTTTGGTACATTTGACATACCTCTTTCTTTTCTTAAACTCCGTTTCAAGTCAAACTAGGTCATTCTTTTTGAAACGGAGGGAGTATCATTTAATGGCACATATTTGTTCAACATTAACTTTAATGTTTAGACGATCAATTTTATTTAAAAGTAATTTAATTGAATAATTACACTTGTGTAACCAAACAGTACGCTTGTAATTACATTGTTATTACGGTATAACAAACAAACAAGTCGACTAGGTTGTGTAACTACACCAATTCTAATTACCATGTGGGCATGAACTTTCTGGAACTATAGATAGGGAAGCCGAAGTGATCTATAAAAGCATTCAAGAGGCACCAAGAAGATAGATTATGTTAAACCTGTTGTTAGTAGGGTCTATAACCACAGGAAGAAGAGGTTAAAATAAGTCTTACTGTAACTGTTTTATTTATTTATTTATTATTATTAATATTATTATGATGTATATGTATTTCTAGTAGTTACCTAGCAGTTAGTAGCAGCTTAGGCAGTTATTTTGTGTTATATTGCACTAGGAAGAAGGGAAGACTAACAGTTTCCTGTAGGATTTTCTCTGGCAGATTTAGTGGTTAAGATTCCCCTAAATACATTTGGATGTTAGATGTATTGAAGTTATTTCTCTATTTGTAAAACTTATTCTATTTGTTGGAGACAGTAAAGAACAGTTGAAGTGTTGCTCTTATTTCTGTGTTGAGTTTGAAAGTTTATAGAATTAAGGTTAGGAAAGTTTCTGGGCTCCTAACAAAGTCCAAAAACATTTATTTGATAATGTGCTACAAAAACATGCTCATGTACATTAACATTACCTAGAATTAGCTTAACTATCTGTCTGTGCTGCCGAGTTTGAACCCTTTGTCTGCTCACCATTCATTAAGATCCTATAAGCATAGAATGCTGCCACCCCTCCACTACACACAACAAAAAGCCAATAACAACAGTAATGTGAGCACCTGAGATACAACAATCTACAATGCCAGGGAACATTACGCATTATTTCAAAAAGTCATATAGCTACATCACTTTCTCATGGGATACAATAAAGACTACAGCTCAATCTCAAGCTAGAAAACATATGTATGGAAATATCTTAAGAGGAAGCTAAAGGAAGAAAAGCAAAAAGTTACACCAGGAAGATAGAGAGCGACAGCAGAACACAATTTTTTCCCTATTAAGAGGAAAATCAACCTTTTCACTTGCAACAAGGAAAATCATTTTTAAATAATAATACTCCTTTTGTCCCATTTTATGTGATCCCCACTTGTGGGATTACACTAGGTATGTTGATGTTATTGTCCCAATTTATGTGATGCACTTTCCTTCTATCCAAAAAGAAGGATACATTTCTATATTTACAAACAATTTAACTTTAAACTTTTCATCTTACCCTTGATGAGACAATTTATAACTAACAAATATCTATGGGTTGTTTTATAGCACAAGTTTCAAAAGTCTTTCTTTCGTTCTTAAACTCCGTGTCCAGTCAAAGTGCATTACATAAATGGGGATGGAAGGAGTGACAAATAACATTTCATAAACAACATGACAGCAAAAAAATTCTCGAGGGACTTGAAGTACTCTGGTGCACTTGTTTATCTTGTTCTAAGTAAACATGTTCATCCTACTATCAGTAGCAAGTATATAATCTCCCGATCTAGAGCTAGCTCACATCAAGACAAATCCTCCCTCTCCCCCGGATCCCCTCTAGTCAAATCCTTCTTTTCCTTCTATTTGGACAAGACAAGATAGAAAGAATATTTTGATTAGGACAATGAGCAAAACTAAACCAGCAAACTAACAAACAGAGTGTAGCATTAAAAAGGTATGCTGGGGGTTAGAAATATGAAACCTGATTGTGGCTGTAATAAAATTGAAAAAAAAGGGTCTCTGCAAGGCAAGAGAAAATAAGTTGTCAGATATCATTGCTTAAAAAATTATTGAATGAACATCTGGATAAGGACTCTATAGAGAAAGGGAGGGGGGAAGAAAAGGAAGTCGTACCTGCAACATCAAGCGAAATTCTCTGACAAATAAGATGGTAGCAATGGCTGCAAAAAGAGAAAGCACATAACAGGTAAAGCAATGTTGCACTGATCAATACAGAATTTGAAATATGAGAAACAAATTCCAGCATTAAAATCACAAATAAAAGAGGGAGGGGAGGAATCAAAATTGTTAACTTATCCGAAAGTCAATTTTCCCCAACCAGGACAACTGTAAGAATGGAAAATTACGGAGTGGATAGAGGTATGAAATCCCCAAACTAACCTATACATGCTCAGCGTGTACCCTTAAATGTTGCAAGCATGCTGGCAGCAGTGGAGTAAGGTCCAGCTCACAACGAGAAGAAAAAGAAACTTGGAAAGCTCCGTTGAGATAAAAAGAAATAGTTCTATTTTTTTGGGTTCATGATCGAGAGTAACAGTTGTGCACATAGAACTAAGGGCTAATTTGCATATCAGTACAACAACAGCTATGATTCAATCCTGAACTAGTTGGGATAGCTATATGAATCCTTAATATATATTCCACTCAATTTGAAACTGATTCCTTCCAACACTTGATCATTTGTCATTTAAGACAAATAAGGGATCTCTAACACTTGAGATTATCTGCTTCTTTTACTGATATTGCAAGTTTACTCGTCTTCCCTACATAGTGGCATCGTTTCCATATGACAATTGCATGCCAAATTCACAAGCAATTCATGACACCCTTTGCTGAAATTGGTAATAGCAAACTAATACATTGAAGATGCACCAAATAAATCAGAATCTTCTTGTACGAGTTGCATTTAGGTGTTAGAAAGAGCACATGTGGAGTGGAGAGTAAATGAGGATATATAGTCTCTCAAATGCTAACCTGCCTGTCCCTTTAAAGCTAGTGAAGTCGACTCTCCACTTCTCCATGATCGTAAACTTGAGACGCTTAAGGCCAAAAGAGTACCTCCAAGTACAACACCAAATCTAAGGGCAGCAGTGCTTCCACTTAGCATGAAGTACAAAAAGCCACCAGCAGAAAGAAGAGTTCCTGCAGAGCATGACCAAGGCAACGAAAAAGCTAAAGGTTTCAAGGCATTGCATGCTTCATTCCAAAGAACTTAAAACTAATAGTAACCCAAACAAAATCATGAAACAACTTATAAAAACAAAATTTAAAAACTGCATGTCGAACAGTCCCTTACTACCACATTTGGAAAGATAACTTCTACATACCATAAGGTATTCCCACATAAAAGTCTCGCACTTTCGACACGTCATTCAATTCATCTGCAGAGGAAACAAATGTTTCAACAATATCCTTCACTGGTTCAGGTGAGTTCTCAGCAGCAGTGGTTAAATATTCTTTACTCTCCTCACTAATTTCTTTTGCAATTATAGTCCAATCTTCTCTTGCCTTATCCGCTTGAATTTTTAATTTCTCAGAAGTTTCTTTCAAAAGGATCATAGCTTTATCGGAATACACCTCATATGCTTCTTGTGACACAGCTTGCACCTTCATTGCTTGCTCTTTGAAGGAAGCTAGGGTCTGTTTCCAGGCTTCTTCTTGCGCTTCAGCCTCCTCCTTAAGATCATTATTGTCCTTCTCCAATTCAACATCTGAAGGCTTCTGAAAATATAAAAACCCTCGACTCATAAACATGAAAGAAATATGCCTAACATCATAATGATCAATATAGATCAACAAAACATAGTCATACACACCGATTAAACATACTACTCCTCCCTCAATAAAATCCTAATTTGACTTGCTTGAGTTTAAGAGTAAAATATTTGAATCGATTATCATATTAAGTTTGCTTGGTTGTTTTTATAATAATAGTTTGAGATGTCAAGAAGGTGGAATAGTGATACAAACACATGCCGCATCAAGTTTGATACAATAAAAAAACATAAACAGTTTAGTTTGTTTGTTGCTTCGGCGGCGCTTTTTCGCCCTCTCTTCGCTCTGGACGTTTTATATATCAAACTTGATGTAGCATGTTTTATTATTCTTCTCAAGAAAAACGTAAAAACAGTTTATACTGCTACAATTTTTGGAGGGGAAAATATTTTCTATTTAAGCAAACCAGTCAATGCTCTTTGGGGTGGACCAGAAAGGAGAGAAGGCCAACTTAATGATAAAGGGGAGAGCATATAGAGCTCTGCTTAATTCTCCAAACACACTTGTTTTCTCCATACAAATAACTAAATGTGTGTGTGTGTGTCGATAAAAATATAGATATATTCTTTCTATTCTAATTGATACCACACACAAAAAAAAAACTGGTGCTATCTGAGGTTGAAAATGTAAGAGCTATCGCAAGTTGGAACGAACAGAAATATTCCTTCACGAAACCAGCAATAAAAAGAAGGCGCAAGAACCCTAAAAAAAAAAATATAATAGTAAAAGAAACTAAGCCTCCAATAAACCCCACCCAATCTGCCCATTGTTTGCACTATTTCAAACAATCATGTATCTTCATTATAGCTTCTTAGTTTCCTTCAGAAACCATTAAATTAGACACCTAGATCAGACTCCATTCTTTCACAATTGAAATTCTGATGGTGAGGTGTGGATGCCAACTGTCCATACCAGCCTACTCATTCAAAACAATGGTAAGAAATGTAAAGAAGTTGGTTAAAAAAAAGACGTCAGGTTGATGCAACATAAAATAACACTACCTCTGTCCCAAAAGAAATGGCAGGCTTCGAGGTACGAGGGTCAGAGCATCTAAACTTCTATGTGAATTCAGCAGTTCATCCCTCAATTTTTTTTAGATATAATTTACATATTTAAAGGTACTATATATACTACAATGATTATGTACAACTCTTTCGGTTTGATGTTGAACTGCCTGCAAGCAAGTATAAGCTTGCAAAAGAAACAATAACTTGTAATTCCCATTTTATAAGCTTCTCCCAGCATTTTTGTATGTAACGTAATTTGAAAATAGCAATTGGCGACCATGTTCTAGACCTCACATTATATTCAACAACATAGAAAGGTGAATGAAAGGTATATCGAAAAGGAGTAGCCTAGAGGTCAACAAAGTGGGTGTAAACCATGGGACTACAGTTCAAATCCCTACAGAGATTAAAAAAAAAATCTCATTTGCCTAAGTTACCTAGTACTTATGCAGGGAGGTAGTACGTACTGGTGGAATAGTGAAAGTTGCCACAAGCTGGCCTGAACACCTAGGTGTGTCAATTGGGAATACGCATTAAAGACTTCCACTAGGAGTTTGAATAATATAATACATTTTGTATGACCTTGACCAGTTTGGGAGTAGGCTTATGTTTGAGAACACTCCAATAATATTAAACTTATATGTGATATTTTTGTGTTTTTTCTAATGATCGTGGTGCCCTGGTCAGCTTTTGCGCACCTTGATGGACTAATTCCACAGGATACCTGAGGCCTCCCACCAGCAACAGAACTTTTATCTGACATTTTCTCTACTAAACTAACTTCTTCACCCCTGATACAACACCGTAATATAAATGAGAGGAGGGAGTACTAAAAATCTTTGGTCCATGACCAATGCCTAAGGTGATCCAATACACGTGACCTACTAAGCACAAAAAGTCATCACGGAAATAAGAAAAATTTGCACCCTTATCCTCTGAACACAACAATTGATAAATGGTCCATAAGAAAATTTTCAAAAACCATTGAAATTCTTGACAATTGTTGGTCTCAAAAACAGTTTAAAGAATATAAATCCTCTACTTTCGACTGCAATCGAGAAGTTGAAAACTCCTCATTTTACTAACAAAATCATAATAAATGAAACAACTTCATTAAGGAAATTGCAAGTTAAATGAATATCACTCACCGATTCCTCATGTGAAGCTGCGAAGGGAAGAATCGTTCTATTCCTAAAACTATGTTGAGCCAACGGAACCAAGCCGGTGCGGAAGCCAAAACCAAGGCTAGCCTTGGAAACAGACCGAACCACAAGGGAAGTTCTTTCATTACAGAGTCTCTGAGTGGAAGTAAGCCCTAGAGATGTAGGAGTATAAGAAAGCGCCATTGACGAAGCTTTGTTTAAGAGAGGAGAAAGGCTAGGTTTAGGGTTTGTCAAAGTTTTATACTGTAGTGGGGAGTGGGAGGTAGCTGAGATGGCTAACTTTTCTCAAAAATATCACCTGAGTTGAGGGAATAAAGGCAAAGGTGTTGTGACACGTAACAAGACACATGACCCTATTCAGGCATCATTTGTGACACGTAACAAGACACGAGAGTCTGAATCTTAATTATTCAGATTCAGATTATTAAGTAGCGTTTGGTCATGATATGATATCGTGAGATGAAATCAGCGTTTGGACATGCGATTTTACGTTGATTCCATCTCATGATTTCATATCATGAGATGTGATTTCATATTTTCCAAAAACCATGATATGGAATTATATCATGATTTGAGATATTTTAATACAAAAATTGATCCACGAGTTTATATTTTGTTAATACAACCCCACATTTATATCTACTAATCATTTATTTCATATGCAAATAAAATTTATCATTACTTTTTAAAATTTATTATTCTCACCGACATAAAATTTATTATTCTCACCAACATATAGTCACTTTAACTCACACCAACCGATTGTTGAGTAATAAATTTATTTTATGGCCTTAATAAGTGCACATTTATATTTTATGTGTAAGTTATTAGTATTTAGTTATATATTTCATATCAACTTTGTTTAAAAAGATAATATTTATTTTATGACTTTGCATTGTCTTGGAAGCACTATTTTTATTACTCTTACAAACATTATTTTTATGAAGTGCATTCTATAATGCTTCCAATTTATTTTATGTTCACTAAACTAATATTGATGTATTTTTTATTTGATAGGATTGTGTTGGTGCGATTGATGGAACATATATAAAAGGGGAGGTTCCTAAAGCGGTGCAACAAGCATATCGTAATCGGAAAGGAAGAACATCACAAAATGTCTTATGTGCTTGTGATTTTGATATGTGATTTACATTTGTTGCTGCTGGTTGGGAAGGTACTGCACATGATAGTAAAGTACTTGAGAATGCACTTGTTGAACCAATGTCACAATTTCCATTTCTGCCATATGGTAACTTTAAATTACATCCTTAGAATAAATATTATTTATTTACACAAAGCTGTCTCATTTACGTCACATATGGTTTTAGTAATTCTTTATAAAATGTTTGTTGGTAGATAAATATTATGTTTGTTGATGTTGATTTCCGAAACACAAAAGGATTTTTAGCTACATACAAAAGACTACGCTATCATTTGCAAGATTACCGAGGAAGTGAAAGAGAGCCTCAAAATCCCAAAGAACTGTTTAATTATTGGCATTCATCTTTACGCAATGTGATTGAACGGACTTTTGGAGCTTGGAAAAATAGATTTAGAATACTGAAACAAGGCATGAACCATTATGATATTGATACACAAGTGAAAATTGTCATACCTTGTGCAGTGTTACATAATTATTTGCGAAAATATCAAGGTACTGATGAAATATTTATGGTCTATGAGCATGAAAATATAGTTGCAGATGATGTTGACCAACAAATGGCTCAAAGTAACAATGTTGGATCGTCTTCTCGGTCACATGATCAAGAAATACAAGTTCAACATGAGGAAATTGTCCGTACTATGTGAGAGGATTATATTAAAGACTAGTACACTACAATTTATGTTCAATTTTTTTTTTATTAAATTAAAGTTAGATGAAACAATTACTTAAGTGGAGAACAAATAACTTTGTAATAATTTATTATGCGATTTTATAAATTTTCGTTTATTTGATAAGATTGAATAAACAATTGGGGCTATTTTAATAGTTTTACAACTTATGAGATTTTTATGTTTATGAGAAAATATACAACACAAAAATTTCATATCGCATGTCCAAACAAAACTTCAATTTCATCGCATGATTCCATATTATGATACCATATCATGATTCCATATCGCATAGCCAAACGGGCCCTGAGTGCGTTTGATTTTGAGCAACTTTCACATATAGCAAACACAAAATTTATATTTGTATGCTATGACAAAGTTTGCATAGTTGCGCTCTATAGCAAATATAAATATGTATATTTCGCTATACATATACAAAAGAAAGCAATTGTATAATCTGTTTTGGTATACATATACAAAAAAATCAATTGTATACAGTGAGCGAGCGAGATCTGGGAGAGTGGCGAGCGAGATTTGGGAGAGGGGAACGAAAATATATGTATATATACAATTTTCACGCATTTTATACATTTGCGTTTTGTATAAAGTGAGAGAGACGAGTGAGAGAGCGAGATCTGGGAGAGGGGAGAGAGGGGAACGAAAATATATGTATATATATAATTTTCTCTCGCTTTATACAAACACAAACGCATTTTATACAATTTGCGTTTTTTGTATAAAGTGAGAGAGGCGAGTGA